>JANTPZ010002782.1:0-18723 GCA_025593235.1 Vachellia pachyceras
TCTCCGTTTATGACGGAATGTATGGCTCTGCAGGAAGCTGTTAATTATGTGATTGACAATCAATTAGATGATGTGATATTTGAGTCAGATAACCAATTGCTTGTTAATTGCATAAAGAAGGGATGCCCTACTCCTGAATGGTTTAGTGATATTTGTGTTGAGAATATTCATTTCAGCAGAAACCTAATTAGAAACGACGATTTTGTGTGGATTTCCAGGGAAGCAAATTTAGTGGCTGACTGGGTTGCTAAAGCTTCTGTGTTGGGATCGTGTCCCTCTGACTAGATGTGGAGACCTCCTAAATGTTTACAACAACTTTTGAAGATTGATTGTAATGCTTTTGTTGATGATAACGGTTAATTTTGTTCTGGGTCTAGTTAAGTTTTTCTGTCTAGCTTAGTCATGTCTGTTTTCGTTAGTTTCTATTCTAGTAGGTAGGAGTTTTATTTGTGTTTTGGGTGTAATCTGGACCCTTGTTTTGGTTTGTTATCAATGAAAGTTCTTCTTTAGGCAAAAAAAAAAAAATATAATAGTTAGTTGACTTTTCTAGAGAGATTAAGAAAATTAGATAAATTACTTAATTAGCACATATATTCTGATATGTATATCATTAGATTATATGTCAGTTTATAAATGGGGCATATTAGTTTGCAAAAAAATACTAAATATATCAGTTAATTAGCTTAATTAACATCCTAAAAAAAGTTATCTGACTCTTGTATGAAGGACTGGAGTTAGCAATTTTTTCATGTGAGTTTCTATCATTAAATGATAAAATTTAAAATAATAAGACACATAGTCATGTGTGATTTAAAAACTTAACATAATGGATAAAAGGAATTCAATCTAAGTATTATCCTTATATTTAATTAATTCATAGATATTTATATATTTATTTAATATTAGTTTATGCTCATAATATTACTTAATTAATATTATGAATTTTAACACATAATTATGACCAATGTCGTTTCAAAAAATAATACTCATAATTAAATACTATGAATTTTAACACATTCTGATCTATCTCTTCACCATACTTAATTAATAATGTGCCCATTTGAAAGCGCGGTAGAGAATTACTTTTACGCAAGTTGAGGTAAATATGTTAAGGAGATTATCTCATTTTGCGGAAAAACACTATTAAACGTACGTTTAACTTTTACAATCGCTCCGTCAAATATTCCCAATATTTATTCGGAGAACATTATTAAACAATAGGTGAAATTAAGTACAGGTCGCAAAGAACAAAAAAATCATCATTAAGTTCCTGAAAATGATGATATTGAGTTTGAGTCCCATATTTACCCCTACTCATTTGAATTCAAATGAGAAAGAAATGTGCAAAAAGAGAAGGGAGTAAAAAAAATATTTTCACATTTGCAATTAAACCAACCCAAATTCTATGGGACTTCAACTCAGATTCATGATTTTACGGAACGCGGTGATTATTTTTTCTATTCCTTTGGGCCTTGTGTATAATTTCCCCAAAAAAACAATTTTAATTGCTTCATAAATTTTATAAATTGATTTATAAAAACAAACATTAAAAGCTTCTAAATGGTGATTTGCAATTAGGAATGGAGTGAGTATTTGTGGTTGTTATCACATGCAGATATAGAGGGATAGACTGAAACCGCCAGAACAATAGGATTAATTGCCCATACATACATTAATGTGTATGTTAATATCTACTCCTCGGGTCATTAATGTGTTTGTTGGTAGGTGAGGGTTATGCGGATGACAGATTTTAATAAATTTAATTTTAAAAAAATCGAAGGAGTGAGATGAAAAATTTTTCACCCTATTATCTTATACACTCTTTTTTATTAAAATTTTACAATTCCATTATCCATTTATTTAAACCAACAAATCCATTTATAAAGTCTCTTTGTTCTCCTAATTCCTTCCAACCAAATTGGGAGTATATATTTGGCCTATTTGCATTAGCGTTAAGAAACCGCGTTCATACAGTTTGAGATAAAACTCATCTCACATACTTACTTGTAAACTTTAAAGCCCAAATTGAAAATAGTTTCTACCGGTAATCCAAATAGGCCATATTTGCTGTCAACTTGTGTTTGGACCGAAACCTTAAAGTTCTGTGATTGTCTATCGTCCTGATTCAGAAATTCAATTTAAAAAACATAATTATATGTAGGTCAAGAAACAAACCCGAATCATTTATTGTGCATGTTCTCTCCCTCACGATACACACATATATGTATAACATTATATTCTGGAAGGGTTTAAACCATTTAAATATAAGATCTCAAATATGTGTAAATGTAAAGGTCTTTAGAAAAGCTACTTTTAATTGGATATGAGAAAGCTCGAATCTTTATTTTGTTTTTTGCCAACTAATTTTACTTAGTTATATAGCTATCAACTAAATGAGACATTGTATTTGACCGTTTTAATTAACAACTGTGAGATATCATGTTTACATTATGAATACTAATAGATAACCATCAAGTAACAACTTTGTTTAAAGAATTCATCTTCTCACTTCGATGCTCTAATCTCTAAACACACATTTTAATTTTCACCATTGCAAGCGACTGCTCATCATCTCCAGCTTTCATTGTATAAATGGAATTGACGATTTAAAACCATAACTTCCACTCTATTTCAAACTTTCATAAAACTTCTTTAAGTGTGAGGTTGTGCTTTTGACACCTTATGAATACACGTTTTGTCCCTTCTTCTCACTTCTAGCATCCCTCAATAAAGTATACATATTTTTATTTATTTACTTTAACATTTATTTATTTTAATTTGTCATTTTCTAAATGGTTGGTATGTAAATTTTCTAAAAGGGTTAATAGTCTTTTACTAAAGCGTTAACGTGTAAATTTGCAAGTTCTTCTTTAAAAGTGATCACTACAAAAAAATGTTTTATTCCTGCACATTTTTCTGCGGATTTTAATTCGTAGGTATAAGGTTCGTGAAAATTTATTTTTCTGCAAGTATAATCCGCAGGAAAATTAGCACAAAAATTTAGAAAATTTTCAAGTAAATTTCTTGCAGATTTTGATTTAGAAATTTATTTTCCTGCGGATTTTTTACGGATTTTATTAATATTTTGCAGGTAAATTTCTTGCAGATTCTGATGGCAGAAGGCCGTGAGTTTGTTTTTGTAAAGATATGAATATTTGATAGTTTAAATAGTCGAATCAGTAAAATCCTACTATGAATATATGATAATTTACAATAAACAAATATTTTAATGATTAACCAGATACAGTAAATCAGTATACTCATATAGTTTACAATAGTAGTAAGTATAATCCTGCCTTACGGTATTTCAATGATAAACCAGATACAGGGATTGTATGGATTGGTGTTTGCACAATGGTAGGAACCCAAAAGCACGGTGAGCCTTGTGTGCCTTCTACCAAAGAAGGAGATTCTGGCCAGAAGTGGGAAAAAGGTTACGGTGGGAGAAGCAGCTGCACAAAGATGTCATCAGCTAGAGCATTAATTGTGCAGTTATCATGTATTCCAACTATAGCCGATGATGCCTATTTTGTTTCATCCTCCAACAAAACACCAACCTTAATCACTGCCACCAGACACGAATCGAAGCCGACAACAATGATCATGCTTGAACCAGTGTCTGCGAATGGCTCTTTGAGAGTTCACTAAGGCAGGCGAACGGTGGATCTCCGAATGACGGTTTTGGAGTTTGAACCTGGGCGGTGAAGAAGGTGGTTCATCGAAGAGGATTTTGGCAAAGGTAGGGACGAGAAAGAAGCCACCAATTCAATTCTTATTTTTTGGCGTCTGATGCTGCTTGTTCTATGATCTCAATTTTCAGTACTCTACCTGCGGGCTCAATTTTTTAGTCTTTGAGTACTCTGTCCATTTTAGAGTTAATACGGAAACAACATTGGTCAGATCTCAAAACACATCTCCGAGTCACTCAACCTATAGTGTATTGATTTCTTGCTTTGGAGTGAGGGAGTTTTCAGCTTCAGGATTCAGGAAAATTGAAAGGCACTGTTCCTGTTCCTGATTCCCATCCAAATCGAAATCCCTGAGGTAATCTACCAAAGTTTGCTTCTTATTTTATACTACTTCTTTATCAGAAATCTTCTAAAGCCCTCATATCTGGGTTTTGGATTTCTGTATTTGTTGTTCAAAGTAGTGTACCCTTAAGATTTCAAGAGTGGAACGAAGTTCATAAATGGCATTAACATCAAACTTTTTGTCTACTTGGAAGCAAGTTTTGTGCTTTCGATTGTTGTCAAGTTTCTTCTTCCCCTTTGTCGTTTTCTTTTCATCAAAATTGTCAAATTTCACAAACATTTCTGCTGAATACATTTTGTTCTTATTTTATAAAACTGGTTCAACCCTTGATTCTTATATGATCTCCCCAGACCCTACCATCGAGATATATTTGCTTTCGTTTTCCACTTTACTTTCCCTGTCTAGGAATAACAACCTTGAATTAAAAGAACATTTAGTGGGATGATAAGAAATCAATTAATCCCTTATAGGTTTTCATAATAAGGAGTAACAAGGGTTTTTCCCCTTTTTTGCTTCTTCCTCTAGTTTAATGGTAGCTGGGTTGTTTGTTGCAATTGTGCTGATGTGTTTTATATTTTATTTTTTTCTTAATCATGATTTCTTGAACAAGTTTTTCTAATTTGGTTCAATATCATCGTTAGAAATTAGCTTGTTATTAAATAGTAAGTGGGTATTTTACTTTACATTAAAGCAGTTCACATAATTGCTATCTGATAGTAGAGAGTTAGAATTCTCATGTTATAATCTTTATTAAGTCTATGTAATCAAGTTCTCTCTTAGCTAGTAGATTGTGTATGAATAGTATTACACATGCTAATTGAGGAGCATGTACAAATGGCATGAAGATTATAGCTAATATATTCATGTTATAATCTAGAATATTCCACAAAATGTACAGATGGCATTGTATTACTAGTACCGTGTAAACATTGTTGGTAATAAATTGAGAGCTCTAGGACACGAAAAATCATCTAGAGAGCTATTTCCTCTTTTAGTGTAATAGCACATACTCCTGTCTTTTTTTGTCTTGGTATCAAAGCCGTCAGAAACGGTCATGGCTGCACCTTTACAAAATCTTACCCCACCTGCTTAGCCATTGCCTCACACCTCTGCAAACTCGACCATTTCAGCCAACTCCACCACTCCACCCCCTCCGTCCTCTGTTATCCCAAAAATCCTTGCCACTCATCTGTTGTCATCCATCATCTCCACCAAGTCGTTCCCTTTCTCAACTCCCTCAGCCAGGTTAGCCCTGTAAAATTTGATGGCGCTAACTTTCTTCTTTGGGAGTCACTGCTGTTGCCGGTCATTCGTGGACATCGTCTTGATGAACATATCTTCGGCACCAAAGTTGTGCCATCGAAGTACACTCTTGACTCAAATGCCGACATCATACCTAACTCAGATTTTGATTACTGGTTAGTTACATATCAGATCCTTCTTGCTTGGCTCTACGGTACGATGACCGTATAAATAGTGTCTCAGCTGACCCAATGCAAGACCTCTCGTGAGCTCTCTGGACTTCTGCGAAGCATTTGGTAAGGGTGAACATCAGAGCACGGGTAAAGCTGCTGAAATATGAGTTTCAGCGAACAAGATCTCACTGAAAATGGAGGAATATTTAACAAAGATGAAGTCACTCTCGGACAAACTGGAGTTAGCCAGGAGCCCTGTTCCACCGGAGGATCTTGTAGCTCATGTTCTCTCTAGGCTCGACACAAATTATAATCATCTTGTGGTGTATATTGCTGATAAAGATAATCTAAGCTAGGCTGAGCTTTATCTCAAGCTTGTGACGTTTGAAGCTGGGCTGGAACAACTCATAAGCACTATATCAATTACTAACGCTTATGCCAATTTGGCTATGAGGTTTGAAGACCAGAGAAGAGTCCGAGGCTCGTGAAAAGGTCGTGGACATAAGAACAAGTCTCGTGGCTGAGGTACCTTCAGGGCTTGGGATACAATGTTAGCTGTGCAAAAAATGTGGCCATGAAGTGCGCTCCTGCTATAGATGCTATGACAAGAATTATGATGGCCCTACTGGAATGAAGACCGGTGGTTCCAGCACTTCCTCCTCTGCCTCTACATACACAGTCACGATTGAAACTTGGAGTGACCATGCTTTGTACTTGGACAATGGAGCCACACACTATGTTGCCTCTTCATCATGCTGCATTGATCCAAAATCAAATGAAACAACATGCAATCATCGAATTCTTATGCGTGATGGTCATCCTTTAACTATCAAGAGGTCAGGAAACTCAGTTTTACCATGTGTTAACTCCAACTTTCTCAAAATGAAGGAGGTTTTAGTTGTTCCCAAAATGACCAAAAATCTTCTAAGTGTTAAGAAGTTGACTGATGATAATCCCGTTTATGTGTCCTTCTACTCACATGGTTGTTTTGTGAAGGATCTACACACTGATTAGATTTTGGCTCATGGAGTTCTAAGTAGAGGCATATATAAGCTCACCAAATCTGCTCAACCACATTTTGTTTCCAGTTCTATTTTAAGTCAAAGTTCTTCTGGTTTAAGTTATGTTAGTAGTAACAATCATGTTGAGAGTCCATGTTATGTTTTTGCTACTGTTTTAGAGTATTGGCATGGGAAATTAGGTCATCCTCACAGTAAGACTTTGCGTCAGGTGCTAACTGATTGTAAGGTTTCACGCCATATCAATAAAGATGATCTTGCATTTTGTGACTCTTGCCAATTGGGAAAATCTCATAGGTTACCTTTTAATTTATCAAACTCCAAGGCTGACTCACCTTTAGCTTTGGTTCATACTGACCATGGGGGCTAGCACCTATTTATTCCTCTGGGGGACACATATATTATATCAGCTTCCTGGATGATTTTAGTAGACACACTTGGGTATACCCTTTGAAATCTAAAGATGAATCATTTATTGTCTTTAAAGACATTAAGGGCATAGTTGGAAACCAATTTGATAAGAGGATCAAGATCCTTTAGAGTGACTGGGGTGGGGAATTTAGAAAATTCCAAACTACTTTGAATGAGTGTGGCATTGTTTTTGGTAACTTTTTCCTATACACTTCTGCACAAAATGGAAGAATCAAAAGGAAACATAGGCACATTGTTGAAACATGATTACTCTACTTGCTCAAGCTGAAATGCCCTTGCACTACTGGTGGGAAGCATTTTCTACTTCCTTCTACCTAATAAATAGACTGCCCACTCAAGTTCTAAATGGCATCTTACCCTATCAAAAATTATTTAACAAGAAACCAGACTACTCTTATCTCAAGGTTTTTGGGTGTACATGCTATCCATGTCTAAGGCCTTTCCACAAACACAAGTTTCAGTTTCATAGTACATGATTTGTGTTCATGGGATATAGTGGCATGTACAAAGGATATAAATTCTTTAGCTCTAAAGGGAAAATGTATATTTCAAGGCATGTAGTTTTTAATGAAGAGGTGTTTCCTTTTGCTGATGGTTTTATTAACTTGAAGCAATCACAACCAATGGATGTGATCTCTTATTCTCCATTTGATGTCTCTGTTCAACAACTTCAGACAGATTCCTCGCCTGGTTCTGATGCAGACTACAATTATGCAAAATCTGGAAATGAAATTTCCACTAATAAGTATGTTGACAAGTTTCCCTCTGATGCTTCTTTGTAGAATGAATCTCCTTCAATTTCTGGGTTTGGCTCAGACACTGTGAGAGCAAGAACAGCTTCACTCTTGCTCATCCTCAGTTGTGCATGACTATTCTATGCAACAATCAATGACAGAACAAGAGTAGCAAGTGATAGAATGAGAGCAGCAAGCAATAACAAAACGAGTGTAGAAGTCTGTTGAACCCATCACAAAAGCTAATGGTTGTCCTGAACCTCATAACATCCATCCAATGCAAACCAGAAGCAAGAAAGGAATCTATAAATGAAAAGCACCCTTTGTTGGCACTACTACCTTGCGTTTGATGGAACCTAGATCTGTTGCTGAAGCTCTTGCACATCCTTTGTGGAAAAAGGCCATGGATAGTGAATATAAAGCACTCATTAACAACAAAACCTAGCAGCTTGTTCCTTATATTGGGCAGAAGAATATTGTGGACTGCAAATGGGTTTTCAAGAACAAGTATAAAGCTGATGGTTTATTGGACAAACCTAAGGCTAGGTTAGTACCAAAAGGCTTTCAACAGATAGCTGGAGTTGATTTTAATGAAACCTTTAGGCCAGTAGTACTTTCCACTATCCGCATTGTTATTTCAATTGATGTTTCTTTTGGCTGGGATATCAGACAACTTGACATAAATAATGCCTTTCTGAATAGTTTTTTGAATGAAACTGCGTTTATGGAGCAGCCAGCTGGTTTTGTGAACAAATCTTGTCCTAATCATGTGTACAAACTATCAAAAGCTTTCTATGGGCTAAAATAAGCCCCAAAGGCATGGTATGACAAGTTAAAAGATACTCTAATGACCTGAGGATTTTTTTATTCCCAAAGTGATTCATCTTTATTCATTTATGCTAATAAATCATATTGTGATCCTTTTGGTCTGTGTAGATTAGTGACAGGTAGCAATTGCAAGTCCTTGGGTCTGTTCGTCCATAAGCTGCACAGGGTCTTGGCCCTTAAGGACATGGGGTCTGCTCATTACTTCCTAGGAATTGAATTGTAAAGAACCAGCAAGGGTTTGTTCTTAAGTCAATTGAAATACATTATGGATATTTTGGATAGATTCCAGATGAGTAATGCAGCTCCTGTGAAGACTCCTAAGGCATTGGGTAGAACTTTATCTGCTCATCATGGTGTTCCTCTTGACAATGCATCAGTTTATAGAAGTGCAATTGGAGCCTTACAATATCTTTGTAATACTCGACCAAACATCAGTTTTAGTGTTGGAAAACTAGCCAATACATGTCAAATCCAACCACTGAGCATTGGGTAGCCATGAAAAGAGTCATGTGATATCTAAGAGGAATGATGGATTTAGGAATTCTTCTCAAGACTTCTCGGAATCTCAATCTTGTGGCCTATTTGGATGCTGACTAGGCATCATGTCCAGATGACAGACGTTCTGTGGGAGGCTTCTACATCTTTCTAGGAAATTCTTTGGTTGCATGGTCCTCCAGGAAGCAGAGAGTTGTATCTTGTTCCTGTATCGAGTCTAAATATCGCTCCTTGTCAAATACAGCAGCTGAGGTTTCATGGATAATTTATCTTCTGTCAGAACTCAAGCTCAAGTTGAAAGGAATCCCAGTTGTATGGTGTGATAACACCAGTGCCTCCGCCATCGCCTCAAATCTAGTGTCATGCTAGGACAAAACATATAGAGATTGATGTACACTATGTGAGAAATCAAGTATTACAGGGAAAACTTTCAGTTTAATATATACCAACTTAGGTGTAGCTTGCTGATTGTTTAACCAAACCGTTACCTCACTCCAGATTCTATCATCTGAGAGATAACCTGGGAGTTACACATCTAGAACCAGACAGTGAAAAGGGGGTCGAAGCAAAGGGAGGAAGTTAGAATTCTCATGTTATATGTTATAATCTTTATTATGTCTGTGTAATCAAGTTCTCTCTTAGCTAATTGATTGTGTATGAATAGGAATCTAGAATACTCCACAAAATGTACAGATGGCATTGTATTACTGGTACCGTACAAACACTGTTGGTAATAAATTGAGGAGCTCTGGGACACTAAAAATCATCCAAAGAGCCATTTCCTCTTTTAGTGTAACAACTCCTACTCCTATGGTTTTTTGTCTTAGAGAGATTCCTAGTTGGTATGGCAGGGACAAAGAATGAGAAGAAAGTTGTTTTGAGTTTGTATTTTGCTTTCTCCTCTACAATTTGCAAAGGCAAAACCATGAAACCAAGTCATTTCCTGTGTTCTGTTCTTATCTTTGTCTATGACAACAATATTTTGTTCCATGCTGTTTGAATGATGTTGTATTGTGTTTGATGCTGATGGTTTTTTCTCGATGCATCGACGCATGATGGTTTGTAGTATCTGTATTGTGTTTTTATGCTGATAGTTTTCTTCATTGTCCTGTTGTAACAGGTGTTTTTTTAAATGTGTTCATTATTTATACTTGGTGTTTAAAATCCCAGTGACAATTTTTTGGATTATTGCGCTTGTTTTAGAATGACGAATACTAATAAAGGTAAAAAAAAATTAAAGTATCATGGGATGAAAGATCCATAGAAGTGTTCATTATTGGTTAGTAGAACAATTGTATGATTCAATTATTTATGTGATATTAGTAGTTAGTTGAAAGAATTTTCCTCTTTCCTTGATATTTAATTTACATATTTTGATTTAATCCATTTTTTATATCATTGTCTTTATCCTTAAAATTATCACAAATAACTAAAATAATATATATATGTATGTATGTGTGTATATGAATATGTGGCATTTAATGAGATTCATGTCCTTTTATGTAAATTACCACAAAAAAAACACTTCTCAAAAGTTTATCTAAAAGATTTCTCTTTTTCAAAAAAGTCAATTTTCCAACGCTGATCCAAACATAAATCACTTTACGCTTTTGATTTTTACTCAGAATTCCTTTTCCAAAATAACTTATATCAAAAAGTCACTTCTTCCATAACTAATCCAAACGGACTCGAACTCGAACTCCTCTACTTCACTTTTAAGTCGAACTCGAACTCCGAATCGCAGAAATTTTTACAATATCGTCCTTGAACTCTGAATCGTAGAAACATTCAAATCCCAAACCAACGTTGATAATTAACAGTACTGTCCTTGAACTTCTCTTTCGTTATCAATTTCAACAAAATGTAAATAAAAAATTAAAGCAATCATAACCAGATGATCCTAAAGCAACCATTCCTAGAGCAAAGCATGCAGGTTCATCCATCTGCATGTCCACAATTGAATGAAAAATCATAAGCATATTCAAGTCATCATAGGCAAACAATCGATGCGGCAGTAACAGTTAAGGTACCACAATGTTATACCTTGTCTATGAGAGACCCTCCATTCTTCTCACATATATAAGCAGTAAATTACCTGCTGATTAAAATCCACAGGAAAAATCTGTAAATATTTCTTAAATTTTTACTAGTGGATGTTATTAAAATTTGTTTAAGAATAATATTAGCAAAGAAATTAAAAATAGAGTAACGTCACACAATTTTATTAAAAAATAAATGTTGATGGTTTCAAATTGATGTTTACCGTTAATATTTTTATCGGGAAGTGGCAACATAACTCCATGTTTCAATTTACATGATAAAAGTATAGTCAATTATTTGTTATACATAAAAGGCTTATAGAGAACAAGCTCAATTTAATTTTTAAAATTAATTATAAATTTAGAAGTTGGTGTACATATACTCTCTCTGGTCCTTTTTATTATATTCAATTTTTTGAATTGGTCCAGTGCTTTTTATAAAATTTAATTTTGGGTTTTTTGAACGTATTTTTACCAATTTTACCTTTTATTATTTCCATTATTTCTTGTTACCTTCTTCTCATACATCCTCTTGTCATCTTTTGTTTCACTATTTCTCTCACTCATTTAACCTCTTATAGAAAAGAGTGTATTAAAAAATATATTTCTTACATATATATCATTTTTAATTGAATTTTAACATATTTCTTAAATCATGAAATTCAATTATTTTGATCTTATAAAAAGGACTACATGGAGTGGATGGAGTATAGGTAACATACGAGTGAATTGGAATTTCAAAGATTTTAAATAGCTTTTATATACCGCAAATGATTTTTAATGGTAACCTAAAACGACTTACATACGTTGCCAAACATAGCAAGCGAGATTATAACATCAATTTTTTTTAAAAAAAAGTGAATATTCATAGTGACATTAAAAAACTATTACTTATATAGGGAAAAATTCAATAACACACCACGTGAATTTTGAAATCTCCAAAAAGGTGAGTCAAATACTAGTAAAAAATAATCATATATCTGCGGATTTTTCCAGCAGAAAATTTTCGCAGCAATTCTTTTTCAAATTTACCTGCGAAAAAAATCTGTAGTAAAAATACTTGCGGATTTTAAATCCGCAGGTAAATTACCTACGGATTTTTTTCTGCAAGAAAATTTTTCTGCGAATTTAAAATCTGCAAGTGTTTTTACCTACAGAAAAGAAATCCGCAAGAAAATTTACCTACAAAAAAAAATCCGCAGGTAAATTACCTACGGATTTGAGGATTTTTTTCCGTAGGTAGTTTTCAAATCCGCAGGTAATATTTTTAAAATTTGAAAATATTTATAAATTTGGTTAAAGTATACTTTTAGTCCTTTATATTTGTGTCAGGTTTCACTTTAGTCCTTTAAGTTTAAAAAGTGCATTTTTAGTTCCTCAAACTTAACTCCGTTAGTCTCTCTTAACGGAAATTGCTGACTCATCAAACTTAACGCTATTATTTGGAATCTTTTTTTATTTTACACAATTTAAAATATCAAATTTATTATATTATTAAATTAAAATTAAAATGTAAGAATGCTTTGTCAACATTTTATTACACAGTCATCAATTAAAATTGATGAGTCAACAATTTCTGTTAAGAGAAAATAACATCGTTAAATTTTAGGGATTAAAAATGCATTTTTAATAAATTTAAAAGATTACAATAATTTAACTTTTGAATTTTCATCACACCATTTTGTGCGTGCTTGCCCTGACCAGAGCTGTGCCTCAACTCTCCGCAAACATGGAAACCCAAGCTTCTTCTACTTCGACATCAGACAAATCGCCCTCATTGGTGCCGCCGCCGCTGCCGCCGCAGTCACCGACACCATCAGTCCTCGATCAGCCACCGGGGGTTTCTGAAATGGAGGTGCATCATCGTTTGTCGGAAGACTCTTCATTTGTTTGGGACCTGGATTGCCTCTTAGATTTCAACTTGGACGAGAATTTAACACTCTCTTTGGACGGTTACCATCCAAATTCAGAGGTTCCTGAAAATCTGGCGCCTCCTTCTGAAGAGATTCATAGTTCCGAGAGGGTTCGCAAGCGAGACCCCAGGTTGACTTGTTCCAATTACCTGGCTGGTAGGGTCCCATGTGCGTGCCCAGAGCTCAATTCTAATCTTGAGTAAGAAGGCTTTCCTGGAAAGAAGCTCGCTCGCACCGTGAGGCAGATATTAGTGTGCTCAAAGGTTATCATCGGAGGCACAAGCTTTGTTTGCGTTGCGCGAATGCTAGTAAGGTTATGCTTAATTGCAGTAATTTGGGTTTTGTTATGTGGATCATTTTCAAGCTAAAGTTTTGATTTTAATGCGCTCTGCGTGATATGGTTTTGAAATCTGGTGGAGTGTCAATTCTCACCTTTTCTTTGTCTGGCACAGCCCTTTCAGTTTTTTTCCTCATAAGTAATCTCTCTGACTGTGCCACTTGCTCGACAGGTTTCACATATTATTAGATTTTGATGAAGGTAAACGAGGCTGTAGAAGAAAATTGGAGGCCACAACAACCGAAGGCATAGAAAACCAGCAGAAACCATATCTGTGGAAGCTCAGGAAGTTCAACCTGTCAAACAGATTGAGGATGATGTGGGAAAAAGGTTTTTTTATTTATCCCAATGTGTTGTAAATTTTTTTTATCATCCTAGTGATAGTTTGATGCAAAAGTCATTTCTTGAAGTTAACCACACACACGGCGTGCTTCAGCTGTGCCATTGCAATCTCCGACTGGTTTCAAACTTTTAAGAACCATAAAGTTGAGTTAGTGTTGAGCTTCACTAAGGAATAGAACAACATTGTGGCTTTTGGAAGTTGTTTGACACATTTCCTAGTACTATGGTTTTAATTAATGAAAGGCCCATATTATACGATGCCCAAAGCATGACATGCGAGCCAATGGGAACTTAATGTTATATACATGGGTAAAAATACATGTCTAAATGACAATTATGCATTGCAGAAAAGCAAATGTTGCTATAGTTATGCTTTCAATAGCCTGTTGCTATTCCTTATTAGGATATTATCTGGAAATGTTTCTGCAGCTTTTATTGGCCTGCTGGTGTTGCAATTCATATATTCAATATGCTTTTATTTGGTCTAAGATCTCAAAACTATCTTCATGCACCCATGCTTCTTTGTTATTTTGAGAAAAACTAGTCTTGAGTGACAATGTAATTTTGCATTCATGTAAGGAGTGATGTTTTGTTTACCCCTTCCAAAGCTACTTTTTTTGGTTCAGCCTTCCTGGATAAGCCTGGAAGCAATGTACAAAAGCAGAGCATTGCCTTCGGTACTTAACTTCTTTGGTAATGTATTAGAGGTAAATCAGAAAAACAGAAACTATATATGTTTGTCTCTTGTTTTGTACTTTTGTTGTATTATCTTCCACTTAATCACACTGTTTAGTTTCTTATTTAATCTCCAGGGTTCTTGAATTCACGTTATGTCAAGTCCAAAGAAGTCATTACGTATCCTTCAGAATGTCAGTGGAATCATAAAGCCCGGAAGGTGAATTCAAGACATTCATCTAACTAGAAACAATAACAACTCCAAGAGCAAACTACAAGATGAGAAGAATTACTAAAATGCAACAATGTTGCCCGTGGAAGGAATGAATTAAAAAAACACAGTAAAAGAAGTTCAAAAAAGAATTGTTGAATGCTGTTTTTTTTAAGTAATATCAGTCTCATACTGTTTTTTAATCCCAAAATGGAAGCTATCAGAATATTAAATTTTCACATTACGAAGAATCAACTTTTTCAGTTACTTTGTACACCTGTTGATCTATTTAGTTGTTTTTTATATAAGAAATGTTTAGATGTCTCACTTGAGTCGCATATCTCCAAACTTATACAAGACTCGTAGATATGTTTATAGATCACATACAAACAAAGTTCTTACACTAACAGCGCAATTTGAAATCATGACTTTGTAAGTTGAATCAATTCTTTACCAGTTGAATCAACTTTTATTTATTTCCAAATAGATTAGCTTATCACCCAATTCATTTGATGAATTTGCGTATATTTGGAAAAAAATTTACACATGGTAAATTAGCCCTTATTTGATTTGAGATTAATGGAGAGAATGAGATCAGATTTTATTCAATTTCAGGGTAAACATAACTTTTGATCCTCATGATTTTTCTGAATTTGGGTTTTGATCTCTATAGTTTCAAAATCTTATTTTTGGTCTCTAAAATTTAGGCCGTCTGAAACCGTTAATCCTTATAGTTCAAAAGAATTTAAATCAGATGTTAACATCATTAAAATTGTTGACTTGCCGCCAGTGGCGGATTTATAATAATACAGAATATAGATTTTACTACTGAAATTCGCGTCATTTTTTTAAAAATGAAGCCGGTGGCATTTTTGTAATTATATGATGTTAATACGGGCCTTTAGGCGCCCTAATTAGGATCATGTCTCAGAGGGTGTAAACTATTTTTTTATAAGATAAGTGAGACTTATTCTTAATATGTTTTAAGTAGAATTTGAGCAAAAATTTAGTGGGTTCAAAATTAGCAAATGAGTGGATGCAAAATAAATCAAATAGTACTAATATATACCTAATTTTCTGGCACCTCCTCACTACAACATAGGTCCACTAGTGCTTGTCACTAACATTGTTATTTTTGTTGACGTGGTCTAATGACCGGATATGACCAATGTTTACGTTAATTAGGTAAACTTACTTTTGGTTCATGTGGTTTTCCTTGATTCATATTTCAGCAATTGAAGTTTAAAAGTGGCGGTTTTGATCCTTAAATTTATTTTGTTGAAAATTGTTAGTTCATGTGATTTTAAAAGGACTTAAATCCAATATTAACGCGGTTAATTTTACTTATGTGTCACCGACTCCGTTAATTATGGTGAAATAACTAAATAATCCAAAAACATTATATTCTATTCTTAATAAAATAACTAATTCCATTGATTTCACCACCATAGAACTCAACAATTACGCCTACTTATTCAACACCATATTTTGATTCCACCTGTCGAAAAGGAACATCGGTTCTAACAATTATGTCTCTATATCAAAATATCTAATGAGAAAATAAGAAAAATTAATTTTATTTATTTTTCCCTTTTGTTTAATGAGAAAATATGTTAGATTCTATAGGATTAAACCTATGAGACATGGTCCTTACAGATCAGATCATCCATATAATATACAAAAAGAAATTCAAGATATTTGATATCTTTCTCTTTGAATGAGATCTCAATTCTAGTGATAGTTTCATTAAATATCTTGACACGAATATGGAATTGTTAGAGTCTATATTTATTTTTTAAGGGCGGAATGAATATAGCATTAAACAAATAGGTATGACAGTTAGGTTCTATAGAGGCAAAATCAATTGAGTTAATTATTTATTAAAAGTGTAATGTAAGATTTTTGTGTTATTAAGTTATTTCACCATAATTAACGGAGTCAGTGACACAAAAAATAATGATGTTAGTATCAGGTTTAAGTCCTTTTAAAACCATGGGGATTAACAATTTTCGACATAGTAAACTTGAGAGATTAAAACCATCACTTTTAAACGTTAGTAACCAAAACATCAATCAGGGCAAACTATAAGGATACCAAAAGTAGATTTAATCAATCCACGTAAGCACATTGACAATATTAGGCCACGTAAATCGAAATAAAAGCGTCAGCAATTTTAACGGCATTAACCTCTTATTTGAATTCTTTTAAAACTATAGATACTAACGATTTTAGACAGACTAAACTTTAGGGACCAAAAGCCCAACTTTGGAACTACATTAATCAAAACCCAAATTAAGGGAAATTATAAGGATAAAAAGTTATGTTTACCCTAGATTTTATTATGAGAAAAATAGATAACGGAGTAATAAAATTAGAAGAAGAATAAAAAAATCAACAAAATATTAAACAATATGATTTTTCTAAAATATATTGCCTCATACCCTCTGTGTATTTATAGATTAATTATTTAAAGCTGAAAGTTATTTATAAGGTTATTTATAATATAACCTTCTCTAGCGAAACTCAAAGCATAGATTGTGGCCATGAACCTGATACTAGCTTGGTTGTTTTTAGGATGATCTAGCCTTGTTTTTTTAATTGAGTATAAAATCTGGTGATAAATTTTCTCTCTGTCTCTTTGTAACAAAAAAGAAAGAAAGAAAGTTTGTGTGTCAAGAAAATTGGGGAAAAGAGCCCATAGATAAATTAATTTGAGAATGAAACATACATAATGTAGAAGGTCAATTGCATTTATATAATGTGGAAGGAGAAGATTAAGAAGAGACCAAATTCAGCCACCCATCATCTTGGTGAGACCAAATTCATCCATGGAGAATATTAAGAAGAGAAGGAGAAGATGATGAAAGGAAAGAGAGGGATGATGTACGTTCTACTTCTCCTTGCCTCCTTGCTTATACACACACATTGCTTTATGTTCCCATGCCATTGCCTTCCGCCAATCTTCTATTCTTTTGAATTTCAAATCTTTTGATTTTTCTTGATCTCTTGATTATCCAAAATTCATTCTCCATAAATTCATGAAAAGAATAATAAAATAATAGAATAGAAGGAAATAAAATAAAATATTAATTTCTTAAAACATTAAATTATTATTTTCATCATCTATGATTTGGTCAATCCCTAAAATAATGCAAGATTTGCTATTTTAAACTCAAAATTTTAGATTTGTTAATTTAAATTCAAAATTATAGATTTACTAATTTGAATTCAAAATCTTTTAAAATTATATTGATAACTCTCCAAATATATCAAAAATATATCTCAAATATAATAAAATTTAAAGAGTTATCAATGCTCCTAACCAACAACTTCGTTGCTAAATTTATACATTTATCCCTTTTCAAGCCAACATGTGGAAGACTCCTAACCTCGTGTCATACACAAATTTCTGGAGCAGCAGTATGTTGTTGAAATATTTTAACAGTTGCCCATGTATATTCCGAGCATGCTATCAAATCTGCATTTTTTATGATGTTAAGCGGATTGAGCCTTAATTTTGAATAAATTCCCAAACGTTTATTCTTCTCTCCTTTTATCGTTAAATTCTACATAAAATGGATGGTATTTTACTATCACATCCGGCAAAAAATGGTACAAGTTTCAAATGTTTGATGACTTTTTCAACACAACTTTTAACATTTTTCTTTTTCAAAATGTTTTTAAAAACTAGGACTAACCCCATTCCTTTTTATGCACACAAATCGAAATAAACAGACAAATGTGCAATAGTTTTTTTTTATAGTTCTGTATATATGATGATGATATTATTATAGGACTAACCCCATTCCTTTTTTTTTCTTTTTATAATGCATATCTTTTCTTATATTGCCCAAGGCATTTTGGGTAGATCATGCCTCAAGGTCAAGGGCACCCTTCACCTTTAACTGCCTCAATACTTGGACAAGATTTGATGGATAAGATAACATTAAAAATGTCTATACACTATAAACCCAAAATTGCTTGTTAACCACATTGTGCACAGTTTTCTAAATCCGGCAACGGTAATACAACGAGATAATTCTCTTCATCTGTATTAAAGCTGGGGGTAAACAAAAATTACATGGTGAAACCAAGATTACATTTTTTTGCCCTAGTTACTCGTAGTAAATGAATCAAGTTGTCGAACCTGATCAGAAGACAAACTCTCACCCCTCGGCTGAAATTCAAAGGGAAATAATAGAAACCAGTAAATGGAATGAGGCCTAAAAACGGCTTCATCTAAAAAAAAAA
>JANTPZ010002783.1:0-18210 GCA_025593235.1 Vachellia pachyceras
CCATTAGGAGCTGTAGTTACGACTCCAGAAATTGCAAGTGTGATGGCCCAAAAGATTCAATTTAATACGTTTGGTGGAAACCCTGTATGTTCTGCTGGTGGACTTGCAGTGCTTCAGGTTCTTGATAAGGAAAAGCGTCAATCTAATTGTGATGTTGTTGGTTCTCACTTGCTTGAGCGTTTGAGGTCTCTTATGGATAGACATGAAAGTATGTAATCTTGAATTTAACATGCCCAAAACATTTCTTTCATTGTTTTGGAATCTATTTTTTCTTTTACATGCTTGGCTGAATAGGCCCATAAACTTGGTACGAGAGCATTTTATGTGCTGTAAATGTGACTTTCTCATTTTGCTGAAATTATATGTTGTATATCCTCATCATTATTATATTTTGCGCAGTCATCGGAGATGTGAGAGGAAGAGGCTTGATGGTGGGGATAGAACTTGTCATTGATCGGAAAGAGAAGACACCTGCAAAGGCCGAAACTGCAGCTTTGTTTGAAAAACTCAGAGGTACCGAATTATACTGGCCTACCCAAAATTATTGTTTATATATATAGTGTGTGTTTGGGAAGTCCGTTGGGAGAAATGCGTTTACAGATTTCGAGATATTTTGTGGATTTCAAGATGGTTTTATGGATTTCGAGATGGTTTTTACAGATTTCGAGATGGTTTTATATTGGAATGTGTATACTGTTTGGGAAACGGTGTTCCCAAACAAGCACATAAGCGTTCCCCAAAATGTATTCTAAACATGCTAACCAACTACTTGGTTTTGAATTGTGAAGAGCTTGGTGTTTTAGTTGGCAAAGGAGGATTGCACGGAAATGTTTTTAGGATCAAGCCACCAATGTGTTTCACCAAACATGACGCAGGTTTTGTTCTTTCTGTGCTATCTTAAAGTTAGTTCTTTGTCGAAATCTTCTGAGAAAAGAATGTTATTTGATTCACCGGTTGCTTAATTATATGCAGATTTTGTTGTGGATGCCTTGGACTATGCCATTTCAAGGCTGTGAGAATCTGCCAGGAGCCCAGATGACTATGTAGTCTATGAATTCGTGGATTAATGGGCTAGATTAATTTGCTGGAATAACACTTTGCCCAGTCCATATATTCCACGTATATCCCCTTGAATAATAATGCAATGCCCCAACCCCTTGGATCGATAGATTTTCTCAATAGTGAGTGTTGACTGGTGTCTTGAATTGGATTTCATCCTGGGGTTATATGTCTTATAAAATCTTGTATGGGGAGGCAAACTTTCTTGTGTAGACTGATTAATAAGTGGCTCTTTCTCGTCTTGTAGGAGTAGCTTCAAAAGTGTTTTTTTGACGGTTTTTTATTTTTTTTTCGTTTTTTGAACAGTGGAATTCAGACGTACTCAAATTTTGTCTACAAAATCATGTTCCGCTGCTATTTTTTTCAAGGGTGAATTACGGAGTGCATCGGTTATTTAATAATCGTAAACGTAAGACTTAGTTTCCACGGTAAAAATTTAAAAATGCCTTGAAAAAGAACTGTCAGCGGGAGGGGTGTAAATATATCAAGTTAGGCTCTACCCAAACAGATTATGGCTCCGTTTGGATAGCCCGTTAGGAAAATGGATACAGATTCCGAGGTAGTTTATGTGAGAGGAAAAGTGTCTCGGTAAGCATACCCGTTGTGCCAACGGGTTTACCGAACGGAGCTATATCTGTTTTACGTGAGTGACGTGACCTAATGTTTTCGTTTTGATATGTAATTTGTATAGGTCTATTTTTAAATATTATTTGTTTTTTCTCATTTACAGAAAAATTCATGAAAACAATAAAAAGCGAAGCTAATTGTTGTCAATTTTTTAAACATTTGAATCCTAAATTATAACCATTTCTAAGTATTTTACAATGACAACTTGTAAAAAAAATTGAAATGATAAGAATGCATTTTAATCTAAAATGGTCATTATTTTATTTATCTGTATAAAAGTACAAATAGGAGGAGACCTATTTTCCGTTTGAAACATTCTCTTATTTTCCTTCTGCTGCCACCAGATCTCGTGTTGCCATGCATGCAATTAATGCTTCCTCCTCTCCCATGTTTTCTTCTCGCCATCTGCAGCACATGCAATCAATCTGTTATCGTGCGGCGTGCGCCTCTTCTCTTTGGTCAAAATCTTTGCTTTTTTCAACTAGAAAACCTATCCTAATCCTTTAGCTCCATGACATTTATGAACTTACATCTGCGCCCACTTAGCTTGCTCCCTCAACTTTGCTGGGATGATACTACTGACTCTCTCAGATTGCTTCCTGCGAAGCATATGCTCTTCTCATTATTTGTGGATTTAACTTCCGTCTTCAGCAATGCTTAAACAGGATCATTTCTTCCCTCAACTTCTGAACTTGCTGTTATTTCTATCTTCGTGTTATTTTTACTTTGCTCCTTTGTTGCTCCTTCTAGGCCTCTCTTGCTGCATTTCATCATTTGCTCCTACCTCCTGATGCTGCTGCCTTGCTCTCGTTCAAATCCAAAGCTGATCTCAACAATCACCTCCTTTTCTCTCCCAACACCTCCGGAGATTCTTTCTGCAAATGGCATGATGGTCTATTCAATGCAAATAAGAAAGTGTAGCGTCTTGTTCTTCAAGGTTTAGATCTCGGTGGTGTTTTCGCTCCAAAAACATTGTCTCTTCTTGACCAGCTCCAAGTGGTCAGTTTGCAGAACAACTCACTCACCGGACCTATACCTGATCTCTTCGCCACCTCTCCGCCCATATCATCGATTTTGGTCAAAAATTTTAAAGACACGATCAACGTTAGAGACATTTTATGGTCGTTTTTAATTAACAAATGCGGTCATTTTTGTACCCAACTTTTATTTACGGTGTTCACAGTTCTTTCACAAAAGATAAAGGGTATTTTTGAATGTTTACCCTAGTTTCTAATATGATTACAAACTAGATCTTTGAGAGGAAATTTTTTTTGATTGACTAAAGTATATATTTGATCTTAAGTTTGCATCGAATTTTAGTTTAGTCTCTTATATTTAAAAAATATATTTTACTTTTTTTATCTTAATACCGTTATTTTCATTTGACAGAAAATGTTAATTTAACATAATTAAACGGTGATTTTGCAGTTAATTAATGATAAAGCATGATAAAATTTTAAAATATAAAAAAATTATATTAAATAATTAAAATTTAAGTATATTTTATCAACATTTTTATACAATATTTTATCAACATTTTATTGTATGTAAAATTGTTTAAATTTGCTAAATCAAAATTTTCCGTTAAAAGAAACTAACTTCCTTTAAAAGAAATTAACTAGAAATGTACGTTTTAAATTTAAAAGATAAAAATGAAATTTAATGTAAATTTAAAGTAGTATTACAAGGAATCAGGTAATTTAACAAGCGTTAACTACTGGACAAGCCATGCATTCAAACCATAAAATGAAAAGGTGTGCATTTTAAGATAAATTATTGTCAAGAGCTATTAGATAGAAAACAGTTGTCCATGAAGAATCGAATTATTCTAAAAACACGTCACATTTTTAGAAACATTTACTTGTGCATTGCCAATTTCCAAGGAAAACTCACTACATATTCCAGATGTTTCATCTAGACGGCATCAGTCACCTAGCTTCCACCATTAATTTATTTACACACTCCTATGTATTATATAATGACCATATTTACAACTTCTCCATAGCACTGAGATTGCTGGAAAAATTCGGGGGGCTCCCTGCACCATGCGTGGCATAAGCATTCTTCATGGTCTTGGAGAAGACACCTTTTATGCTGTCGGAGTCGCTGGCCCCACACTTGCTTGTCTCTGTTCCACGTCCCAAGTTTGTTGTGTGTTTGGCAGACTAAGCAGGTGGTTCGGAGGGACGATTAGCCCAAAGGGAGCTCAAAGCCCGCAAGCGTTGGAAGTATTCCCCTAAAGCAAGCAAGCACCGAGCTGCCTGACGAATTGTAAGGATCCGAAACATCTGTTGCAAGGTTTCTTGTCTAAGATGATCAGCCTGTTTCACACAAAGCTTGCTTTCAGTTTGCTGAATGCACTCAGAAGTAATTGTGGTATTTGTCTGTGTGAGTGATGGAATCAAGACACCACTTTACTCCATGATACAACTTCTATATCTGTAGCTACCTTCTAAGTCATAAAATGAAGACTTGATAAGAAAAGGCAATTGCCGCATAAGCTTAATCCAAGAGGCCTAAACTGATGTGAGACTAGGGATCGTCACTTCTTTTTACCTACATAGGCATGTTGGAAAAGGACAATAGTGTGCTTGGAACGTGGCATTCTTTGAAGAAAGTGAAGTTCATTACCTGGTTCACAAAGCTCACTAAAGCTTCCAACTTCTCCACTGCAATAGCCATCTGAGGAATGTAAGTTCCGTCGACCAGTTGCCCGGCTGCAACAGTCTCAACAAGTATTTGTTGAAGCCTGTCCCTGCCTTGTGACAGCGCATCTTCAGCTTGCTGGCATGATTGTCCAAGGTTATAAACATCCATTCGTTGTTGTTCTGTCAAGGGTTCGATCAAAGGGACAAGAACCTGCAGTTCATCATATATCATGTTACAGAAGTTACTCTAACAACAGAAATTATTACATTAATTTGAATCAAGTAGTTCATTGAACATTCACTCGATGATATGAAGCATCATCACCTTGAGAAGCTCGGATGGGCGGAATCCTCCAATCCACAAGAAAAACCGTTCGGCTGTTGTTTTCCACATCCCAAACAAAACATAGAAAACGTCCACTTTTGCAGCAGCTGATTTCATGCGGAAGAGGTCAGAATAGTGATTCATTATGCCATCCACAAGTGTTCTGAGCTCTACGTCACTGATATGAGCATTTAAAGCATTCCTCAGCTCACAAATTTGTCTGTTTTGTTTTTCTACCCACTGCCCATATTCCATCTCAAAGGTTGCAATGCCTGCAGAGTTGTCAGTTTCGCTCTTCTTAGAATGCAACAATTAGTTGGATTACCGACAAGAATCAAGAATGACGAATCAACATTGAGCAACAAAATAACAAACCTGAATTTGCAGATCCAGCAAATACCATATTATCAGAATCCAATCCAGAACCCATAAAAGATCCCTGCAGTTTTTTCCCTCAAAAATTAAAAAGGGGGGAAAACAGATTTTGATCTGTAGAAAGCGAAGTGTTGAGGTTCTGAATGAAGTTCTTCTCTGTACCTGCGGTCTTGCACGGTCCAGCTCCTGCTCTAACTTGATCAGCTTCAAACGACTTGATTCTAATTGCTGAACATAAGCCTGAATGGGAATATGAGAAAACATATTTAAATTTATGCAAATGTCATGAAACCCTTTATATTCACCACATATCTTCAATGCAAAACCTTTCAAACCTTTTTCCGCATACGACTCTTACGAGCAGCCTCTCTATTTTGTGCAAGGCGTCTTTGTATCTGCATGTTTTATGATGTTATATTCCCATAGCATCAAATAGAATTATGGAAAGTATGAATTCAGGCTAGATATCCAAAATCTGGAAGCACATGACATATTTCTTAATTAAAATGACTTGGGGGAAAACATATTGGCAATGTAATACATAACATGCTTTTACCTTTTCAATAGACTTATTAGCTTCTTGGTCACAATTCTTTGGAATTCCGAGCAATCCTTGGGAAGAATCCTCAGACTATGATACAACAGAAATTAATTTTCTTAGCAGACAGAACAAGCATTTACTTTGCCAAAAAGAAAAATGGAAAATATAAGCTCAAATTTTGTAAAGTTGCACCTGATTGTCTAACTTGACATCTGCCTCTCCGATAAAAGGCACAGATGCATTTAAATTACAATTACTTTTGAAGGTTTCTTCCCACATGCTAATCTGGTGGATAGGATCATATACACCCATCCTTCTTGAGGAAACAAACTGTGTGGATGTTGAATTCATTCTCTTTGGACTGATTAGTGCAGAATTTCAATTAGCATTACACTCCCAAGTGTTTTTACAGGAAACTGCTGTGAAGAATAAAGAAAAATGCATTGAAGATAATCAATCATATTAAAAGTTAGTTTAACTTAAAATAGTAATAGAAAAGGCAAAATCAAAACTAATAGAGTCAACTTCCCGTTTACATTTATCGACTGACATGGTTTGATGGCACAAAAATGTCTAATATTGGGGAAAATCTTCTGATATAATAATGCAATAACAGATCGATTTGGATGACTCAAGATAAATAAAGAACAAATATCACTGTGAATGAAAGGAAAGACAATTCACAACAGATCGATTTGATTGGTAAGGATGCAAGGAAATTTCAAGTGTTTGACGGATTATATATAGGTAGTTAAAACAAAGAGAAAACGGAATATTGCCCAAAATTTGCAGCCAAGTTAACCCGGCATGCATATGCCCTACAACCATAATTTGCAGTCTAGAGCAAATGTGATGGATACGATTTCCTAAAGAGAATTACATTAAGTAAATACTTCAGTGTCTAAGACTTCATTATCCCAGCTCTTTAGCCCTGGCTACCTTTGAGATCTGAAATGATGAGCAATCTCAGAAGCAAGAGATGACAGAGCAGTCTAACTTAGTCTTCTTAGACGTTCCAACGTTAGAGTAAGATGAGAAGTAGAAAACATCAATTTCCTGGGGCTTAGAATCCATGTATGGCATCATTCTTTCAATTCTAGTAGTGATTGAAATACATTGAGAGTGCAGATACTGTAATAGCACTTGACAACTCCTAGAAAACTGTTTTCAAAGCTTGGTTTACTTTCATTCAAAAACCCAAATACCATTTTTGGGATTGGAAAGCAAGCTCAAGCCCTGTGATGGTCTAAAAGGCGAAAGAAAAGTTACAGGACGAAAGCACCAGTGACCACATAGAAGACGAAAATCTGCATAAGCAGTTACCTCAAGAGAACACATCAATTTCATATGGGGAGCCATTAGATTTTGATTCATATCCAATTCCTTGTTTCCCTTGGAATTTAGTTCTCTAATAATGATATAGAGATGGAAATGAGATAAAAAACCGTACCTTTAACTAAAAAGCTACTTTCAGAAGCTTTTCCCGCTCAAATCATGCCAACTTGTCACTTGTTAAACCAACGAAACCACAACGAAATGCCTTGCACCTTAAAGCAAAGGACTATCCTTTCCAAGAACCTAAGCTCCCAACATGATCGACAGAGGAACAAGGCAGCTTAAAAGAAAGCAGGGGAACCTCCAGATTCTAATTTCATTCTCATCTTCGTTGTGATATTCCACCAATTATATTATAATATTAGACGCAGTGTTTGAATCGATTTTGGTATATAAAATGATGAAGATGCATCTATGATTGAGCTTGGAGACTTGATTAGTTAATGTATTTATATTCTGCGTGTCATTGTGTGATTCTGATAGAGTCAAAGAGTTCACAATAAGCTAAGCGCAGCAGATTCATCGTCATATTTCCACTACCCATTATATTGCGCACCAGATGGATATGGAGAGTGCATAGTTCGCACCCCTTTCAGTGTTTGGATGACGTCACATGCCGATAGGTCCAGTGGTCGGAGACTTGTGGGTCACCGGCGAGTGCGAAAGAGATATGACAGGGACCTAAAACTAAAAGTAATCGAGCGCTGGAGGGATACGCGCGAGGGTAGCGTTTGGAATTTGGAGCATGCTGTGTTGTCCATTTAACTAAGTTCCAATGGGGAAGTGTCTGGTTGGTTACCATGAAGATTAGATTATTAACGTAAACAAATGGGAAAGGCATGAAAAGCAGTAATGCTGACTTCAACCCCATAAAAGAAATAAACGAGCCCATATATTTGCAATAAATATGAAACAGTATTCGTAATCTGTAAAATTTAATATTGTATATAGATATAATAATACATTAGTCATGAAGGTGGATGTTAAATTAGTGCATGGGTTAAGATATTTTTCCCATGATCACACATATCATCATGGATCCAGTCACCTCGAGTGGCTCAGTTAGATTGCATAATCGAGCGGAAAGATTGTTACAACCTTGATTAGCTCTTTTAAGGTTTATCACGATGAGAGTATGAATTTGAGTTTAAAAAATGTTTACAAAAGTGTTTACATATGACTTATCATTAAAATTCTGCAATTGATAATTGAATTTAAAATCACAGCTTTACGTGTTGTAAACTACTTACTTACCAATCTGTGTTGCCAACTCATTTCAGTTCTACACAGAGTATTTTTAAATTCATGCGGAGATAACGAATAAACAAAACGAATCTTCGGGTAAAGGAAGAACGAGAGAGAGAGAACGAGTCTGGCTTCTCATATCCTACGCCAATGCAAATTATTTAAAGTGCACTTAGCTTAGCCACATGGTGGATGCGAAAGTAAGCCATTATTTAAAATTAAGAAGTTGTCAATTTGTTGGATATCTATATGTCGCCGTACCAGTAGAGCAGAGTCACTGAACATGTAATAAAAAATGAGAGAGAGGACGCTCAAAATGAACGAGAAGGTGTTGGCCTTTCAGATAACGTCGGGACAAGAATGAGGAGCACACATTTTGGTTCCGCAACCACCCCTAATGCTAAGGCCCTGCTCTCATCACAATTTCATATTTAGCTGTATATTTTTTGAGCTGTATATTTTATTACTGTATATAAATATTGGAAAGGATTATACATGCAGATATAGGCATGGTATCAGCTCCTGTGGGATTTATTGGGCCGTCCTTGCTCGTTGTCTGGAAAATTAAAAGCAAAATAGAAGCGGAACCTGCTTAGCATCAGTTCTGGGTTAAAGTGCTTAACCATATCTAGATAGATCCAACAATGGGGTGTTGGTAACACTTTTGTACTCTCCAAACACACGTTCAACAGTTCTTTCTGTAAAACGATATAATTCCATTTACATATTTACCTCGATTTACTTAAAAGTACTTTTTTATCCGGTCCAGGCACACGCTTATCATTCCCTGTGCTTTGATTCAATTCGCTTCCCTCTACCCTTCTCTTTCACTGTTCATGCTTACCTTTGTCATCGTTTTTACCTTTGAACGCCTAAGTCTTTTTTTTTTTAAGGGGGGAACAATGAAGGGGTTGTTTTTAAGAATATTTGTAGAATCTGAGAAGGAGATGATTCCATTGCCAATGTGGTTATGATATTACACACACGCACGTTGAGCGAGCTAATTGGGTAATCTGAAGTTTTAATGTCACTCACTTACAAAGCTTTTAATCTTTGGTTAGAATATTGAGGCCTCACTATAGTGCCGTACCTAAATTCAATCTGTCATTGAGGGCTGAACACTATCTACTTCACTGTCTCCAAATTTGCTTTACTCTCTGCAAATTTTACAGCAAATACATTTCATAACCATGCATGTGCACATTTCGCTTTATAAAAAATAGTTGAGTTAAAATAATCTCCCTCTTTTTTTTTGCCAATGAGTTCAAATAATCTCATGACAGAGGAATCCATCGATATAATATAATATACAACAGAGTGAGAGACGCTCGACGTGATCATAATATGATTGGATCCAAGTCCTCACGATTAGTGTTTATAAAAGTGATTGTGGTTGCGTTTGGGTGAGTGTTTGGACTCCCCAAACATTCGTTCAACAGTATTTTTTTGTAAAAATGATATAATCTCATTCACATATTTATTTTGATTTACATAAAAATACTTCTCCACCGCATTCTCAAACGGACCATATATGTGATGTAGCAATGCAAGAGGACAGAGAGGGAGTGAATCATGTGAGAGAGGATCAAGTTATGTACAATTGGCAGCAACAGCTGGCTCCGAGCCGAGCTTATTGTTTGTCGAGGCTCGATATTGCGTCATCACCCACCGATTACGCAGATTCTATATTACTAAATATTAATCTCCAAGCACGTAGTGTGGGTGTGGGTGGCAATTCTATATTAATAAATATATCTTATAAGTTCAGATAATCATAATTTTATGGATTTGGGAAATTAGATGTTACGTTGGCCTCAATGGCGTGTGTAAAACCAACCAAACGACATCACCAAACATCTTAGTGCTTGTTTAGGAACACTGTTTTCTAAACAGTGCATGTAATCCGAAACAAAACCATTTTGAAATTCATTAAAATCATCTCGAAATCTATAAAACCACCTCAAAATCTATAAACTCATTTCTCCCAACGGACTTCCCAAACAAACACTTGCTTCAACCAGTAAAGAGTGGTACTGGAGATCTTGAGTTCCAATATATATTTATAGGAAAGAAAGCAGCAGTGTTAGATATTTAGGGTAGAGCTTGATCGTTCTTGTAATCCTGTTTGATTCAATCCGGATTAGTCTGAACTCCTAGAAATCCTTGGAGTTAAAGTGAGATAATTAGAACACCGGATAAAAAAAGCGACATCAAAACGTTGGATAGTGATGTGAGCATCATTGACATTTCCAATTGAATGCATTTCAATTTTTTAGATATAATAATTGGATGGATACCAAGCGAAATGAGACGTCATCCTAGTGACCCTCCTCAATTATTTTTGTTCCTACTTGTGGTTCTCTTCTCCAGTGCGATCTAATGTGGCTTGTCACCACGAATGGTTGGAGTATTTTAAATATAAAGAGAACATATACACAATATATTTTGACATATACATATATAGTTTATGGCAGAAAATTAATGCATGATATATTGATAAATATAATAAAAATTTGCGGGGCTTTAACCAGTGATGCCTATCAATCCATCCTTTCTGGGCATTTGGATTCAAAGATAAGAGCAAAAAAAAATGAACCAAGTGATCATGACGGGGATGTATTAATCACAGGGGAATGAACTTTGGCAGTTTAAGCGTAGAATATAGAAAGTGTTTTGTGAAAGTTATCCTTAATTATGCTTACTGATATATACTTGATTGTTTAAAAAAAACAAACATGTTTTTTAACGTTTTGTTTAATTGTTATTCGTATCAGAGGACATTGTTATTAATTAATTTGATGAGTAAGTGGTTAGTTCTATTCACAGCTCAACGTATGAGTGTCAGTGAGGTTCTTGCTACTCCCACTCAAAAAAATTTATGTCCAAATTAGTGGGATAACGCCTAGTAGCCACACGGATCATGAAAATGCTACGCCAGCAGCAGAATTTTCTAATCCATTAAAACAAACACTAATCTTATACCCAAAAAAAATATTACCATGAGTTTATTAGTAATAACGTTTTCAAAAACTAAACGTATCTGCAAAATTAGATAATCTTCTCCACATATTTAATTCGATTTGCATAAAAGTACTTCTCTACCGCGTTCTTAAACGAGCCCATATATTTGACATACTGGATTTTGAGCTCGTGCTCAGCACATGTGAAATGGGTTTACATATGGTGACTCGATTATCATTACCAACAGGGGTAATTTTAAAAAAACAATAAAAATTAAAAATATGTTATTCATTTACTGATGAGATCAACTCTTTAATTAATTCATATATTAATGATCATGTAACAATAAATAATCTCAATACGCAATAGATGCCAGCTGTGCCACCACAAGAGAAACTTCTCTGACTGTTCCTTGATACACTCATTTATAGTATTAATACCTACCCTAATAGGCTAATACACTCATTTAAATTTATCAACCGAACCTATATATAAAGCATGTTAGAATATGCGGAGACATCCAATCAGGCCTCTCTTCCATCCGTCTCCGAGCTTTTCGGTTCAGGCCCACTCATTTTCACCCATCAAACGGGCTTGGTAGCATGATTGCTGGGCTCATGGTGGACACTATTTATGGGCCTTTAATAGCCCAATAGCAGGACCGACCTTGTCCCACGTCCTGATATTACAAAAAAGCGGACCCTTACCAATGGACGCTTGGTAAAGTTGGTAAGGGCTACTACTAGCATTCCTCAGGGTGAGGGTTCGAACCATGGGGAGTGACAGCCACCATAATTAACGCAACCTCAAAGAGGTTATCCCATTGGTACCTCGCTATCACCATAAGGTCTCCTCACGGAGGGTCCGGATTAGTCTGGGGCGGATGGTTTATACCAAAAAAAAAAAGCGGACCCCTTCTTTCATAATCCCTTGCTTTAGCATTCTACATTTCTACTCCTATTCGCGTTCCCTTCGTCCAATCCACCGAGCGACTTCTATGGACATTAAGTGCTGCATTATTCAACTTCACAAAAAAAAAAAAAACAAGAGGCAGTAGTCCTTGTACACAAGAAACCTACTCGTGGACCTGTAAAAATTGAAAAAGAACATCAAGTTGCGATGGCGAATGAGCACAGGTTCATGGGACAATGTGCATGCTGAGGAAATCTTTCCCCTAAATTGTACACATAAATTAAAATAAAAAATATTTTGAAATCCATTAAAAAACATCTCGAAATCTAAAAAAAATCTCAAAATCTGTAAATTCTTTTTGAATTCCGTAAATTCTTCTCGAAATTTGTAAACTACTCTTTCCCAACGGATTCCCAAACATACAATTGTTCTTGTTTGGGAACTCATTTTCCCCAACGGTGCACACAATCCAAGACAAACCATCTCGAAATCTGTAAAAACCGTCTTGAAATCCATGAAAACATCTCGAAATCTGTAAAATCACTTCGGAAGCCGTAACTCCTTCCTCCCAACGGATTTTCCAAACACGCACGATGTGCATGTTTGGAAAGAACTTCTTCCCAACGGTACACGTAAGTTAAAACAAAACCATTTCAAAATCAATACAAATAATCTCGAAATCCATAAATTCCATTATTCGCGACATACCCAATGTTTTTTCTTTTACCTGCTCGTTTTTGTCCTGCAGGGTCGTCTTCGGTTATCACGAACCAGGTTGCTTATTAATTTAACGCTATAAAACAAAGCTTCTCACATACTCTTGTTCATGGATATCCTGATTCCTGAGCAGTTGAGGTTAGACAACCATGGGTGGCGGCGTAACCATGGTTGGAAAACCATATCCACAAAAGCACATCACAGCGGCGGCCTTTTCTTAAAGAACGACTTCGAGTTTGAATTTTGGAGAATTTTTTTTTTTTGAAATTTAAAATTGACTGTCGGGTGAAGACCGGGTGTAGGTAATTACCAGTTAGCCCTCATTGACAATAGGATTAATTACAGGAACAAAATGATTTTAGGTAAATAACCCACACTTGTCCTTACCTGCTCCTCGGGCAGCTCCCAACGCAATCCATTTGCCTTGCCACTCCGTTGCCCAACCTGCCCGATACCTGGATGAGAAATAACGGGCAGTACCTCTCCATTATCTCTTCCTGCTCACACTCTCTCTCTCTCCCCCAACTCCCTCCTTCTCAGCTCAAGTGACCCCTGATATTTCTATATTTTGGCGCTCTGTGCTCCTACGATCAGAATCGGACGGTCCAGAATGAAAGGGGCTTACACTCCTTGTTTTGCGAGGTTTTAGAGCTCGGAACCCCCAGATCTCGCTTATCGGCCCTCAGATCTTCTCTCCAGGTATGCCTTATCCATCTAAATCTCTCTCCAGTTTGAGTTCTTGCTCCCTTCTTCACTTTCTTTACTCTGCTTTGAGCTTTGTGGTTCGCTTCTTTCCTGATCTCTCAGTTCCTGCCTTCAAATTGGTGCTTCTTCGGGCTTTGAGTTCTCTTACAGAATTTGTTCAATTTCTGGCACTTCTGGCCTCTGCCGACACTATCAGTTCACGCTTCACTTTAAAAGTTTTGCCTTTCACATTATTTTCCGGTTCTGACTTCTGATTTCTTTTTTTTTCTTTGAAAATTTATTTTCAGAGTTTTTTTCCCCTTAAACTAAAAGTTCTTTTGCTTTTAATTACAAATTTAAGAAAGGAAAAGAATATTAGTCAAATAGTCAAGATCAGTGGCTGTCCTTGGTCTCAGGACGGATCTGACGGTGGTCAGCCCTTTTTTACCAGAGCAGCCCATTTTGTGCTTTTTTTTTTGTATTTACTTACACGATAATATTTTCCAGATTTGGCCAGAAACTGTTGGTGGCAGAGAATGGAAGCTAATCAGGGTTCGGTGACCGTTACGGTTAACTACGCCGCGCTAACGTGCGCCGCAGAAGCTGCGGCGACTTTACTGGTCTCAGCTCTTGTCAAAACCCAGCTCTTGGTCCCGGTATGTGATTTATTTCTCTCGATCCAAGTTTTGAAAAGTACAAGGCAACCCAAGTCTTAGCGTTAAAAGCCCAAATTAGGAGCCTCACTGGCTCGCACACTAACCTAATTTACTGCTATTTTAAGTTTTTATAATATATTTATTCGAGTTTTCAGCCCTTTTTTCGAGATGAATTTCCCGTTTGGTTTAGAGGTATCCTGGTACCTGGTTGCAGCCTTGGAACGTGCTTTGATATTTTTTGTCTTTTGCTAATGTCCGACGGACTGACCAACTGTGCCTTTCCTTTGATCTCAATCGGTTTTATTTAAAATTTTATTGTTAAAAATAAGAGCTAAATATTCAAAATTAAAATTAAATAAGATCTGAATTCGGTGTTTTTCGCTTGGCCCTTGTTCAGGGGGGGTTGGGCTCCCAAAAGGGTAACGTGCATGTGTGGGTGCACCGTACGCCAAGGTGCGCACCCGGGCGTAGAAAACTAGTATTGACTTGAGGGACAAAAGCTGCGGTTTTGTCGTTAAGGATTCAAGTTCTCCGATATTGCGCCATGCTTGTGGGGCCGGTTCAAGATAGAAATATCTTTTTGTCGTGTCTGAGGGGGAAAAGTCAAAAGTCAAGGAAATGAATGGGAGAGGGATTGGATTCGATTGGTTATTCCCTTGCAGGTGTTCGATAGCGTAAAGCTTACCTGTCATTTCTGGGTTTCTGGTTTCAATATATCTTTATATATATTCCCCCAATCTCTCTTTCTCCCCACTTGGCGAATCTTATCCCATCAGACGTGGGACATTTGTATTGTGCTAATACGTAGTGGAGGCTACTGTCGAATCCGATCACTTGTGGAGATAAAATTAAAAATAGTTCGTGCTCAAGTTGCATCCAAAAGTAGAGTTATGCTCTAATAGTTAGAACCCGGGCTTATTCTTATTGGTTAATGGTTCCAATTCTCGGGGATAACTTTAGAACTGGGGTTTCCTGCAATTTCCTTTTGCTTCACTAAAGAAATTACCATTGCTTCACACTGCACTTTTCTACAGGACTTGACCCAGCCTCAAATATCAAATACCATATGGCATATCCAATCAATTATTTAGTGTAGTAAGCGTTGCGAGTGCTTAAACTCAAACTAATGCCGTGTTATGGATTTAATGGGTGCAGGATCTTCTCCAGCCGCTAACCAGTGGAGAGTATAACGCCCAAAGCCAGGAGAAGCAAGTTGACGCGGAGGAAGAGAATGCCAACGAAGATGGAGGCGAGGATGATGACGGAGATGGTGGGTTCGGAGAGGGCGAAGAGGACCTGTCATCTGAAGATGGAGGTGGTCACGGCAACAATTCTAACAATAAGAGCAACCCAAAGAAGGTTCCTGAGAGTGGTGCTTGTGGCGGCGCAGAGGAGAATGGCGAGGACGAAGAAGACGAAGAGGATGGTGATGAGCAAGACGACGACGATGATGACGACGACGATGATGAGGACGAAGAGGATGAGGGTGGTGAAGAGGATGAAGAGGAAGTGGTTGAGGAAGAGGAGAATGAAGAGGAGGATGAGGATGAGGAAGAGGAAGCGTTGCAGCCCCCAAAGAAGAGGAAGAAGTAAACCAGCATGATGAGGCCTCGTGTTTGCATGGTTCTGTACGAATTTGGGTGCTAACTTGAAGCAAGTTTTTATTCAGTTTATGAGAAAACCTATTTAGGACATGTTTAATTGGAATATGTGATTTCCATTGCATAATTTAGATTATCACATGGTTAACAATATTGTGCGGCTAGTGTTAAATTCAAAGTAAACCACAAATTTATGGTCCTAGTATTGTTCTGACCTTCGTTTTCTTTTTGTTGTTTTCCAGCTTTTAAAACAATCTTACCCTTTAAATTGGTCCCCTCTGAATTGGTGCTATGCCATTTCTTCCGCTTACCCCTGGGATTTGTTTGGTTGGGGGAGTAGATGGAAAGAAGGGAAAATTATCCCTCCCCTCCATTTGTTTTGAAAATTTGGAGGGTATGGGAACCAAAATTTGTCTTTATACTCTTTTCCATTCCTTTATTTTGGATCCCTTTAAAATGAGGTTTTTGGAGGGAAGTAAAATATATTGACTAATATATCCTTGTAAGTTTTATCATATTCCCATGAATGCCCTCAGTACTGCGACTTCTCATCGCACTCTTCAGATCTACTCCTTCACTCGTTCTCCGCACTCTTCTCATCGGAAAAAGATCTCGAAGGTAGCGGCTGTTATCTGCGACTATTCTCATCTCCTCCTATAATGTCATTATCTGCCACTGTTCTCATCTCCTCCTATAATGTCATTATCTGCCAATGTTTTCATCTCCTCCTATAATGTCATTATCTGCCACTGTTCTCATCTCCTTCAGGCAATATCTCGAATATCTTCTTCGCCTTTGTTCCCTATCTCTCTGTATATTTTTCTTTGACTCTGGTTCTGCAAGCATCGATGTGTTAAGTTAGGTCCAAACTATCATATTTCCTTGAGGTTGATCAGATGTTGAAATAGAAGTTATGTGCTACCCATTTTGCCTGGGAATTACTTTAAAGTCCCACGTTACGAATTAATTACTTTAAAGTCCTACGAGGCTGTTAACGGTAGTTGGTTTATTTGTTAATGGTACTCCTCGATTTGTTATTAACAATTTCTCGAGATTTTAGAGTAATTGATTGCTATCGCGGGATGTAAATGCAATTCTCCTCTTTGCCTAACTTTTCTTGGTTTCCATGAGTTTAGTTTTTGAATCAGTGACTACTGATGCTAGCTGAACTGTTGAGGGTCACATATTAATTCCATCAACACACTTGCCGGCATTCAAAGCGATCGGGACCTCTTGCTTTCCATGAAAATGATTTCAACAACTAAATGGATTTTATTAGGTTTGACTTGTATGCTCTGCTTGTTAAATGATAATGTCAAATCGTGTTTCTTTGGATTCTTAGCTAACATCGCTTTCATTGGAAAAGAAGTTTATGGTAACATAATTTCCTGCTCAAGTGTGCATTCTAAACTGTGTCTATTCAAAGAAGTTATGTGCGACACAATAGTTTCATAAGTTTATTTCACTTTTTATTAATGTTTGGGTTCTTAACTCTTAAATTATTATTATCATTAATGATTGTTTTGTGTCATGTTTTTAAAACAAGTCAAACAATGCCCATATTCTTGTAAATGCATTATTAACGGCTCAGGGTCAAGATGATGAAACAATGCCAATATACGATGAATGCTACTGAGTCTGAGTCTCATAGTTTTTACCATCCATGCACCTATACATTTTTTCTTAATACATTTGTATTTTGGCTCATTTATTGATTTGCATTTTCCACTTACTTTGTTAGATGGATTTGAAAAATCAATACTTTTTGTGTGTTGATGACTTGAATTGTGTCAAAGAGCAATAGCTTTACTTATGTGTGTGTTGGCACATGTATATGCCAATGAGATTTATCCTTAAAAAATAAATTATAGTTTGAGTGGCAAGAGAGAGAGAGCGCGTAAAGAAATAATGAGCAGAGTAAGTAGTTATCAATCTAATAAAAATATCATTATGATAACTCCTGGAGCGTTCTTAGATATGTGTGGTATATTAAAAAGAGAGGGTGGTATAAAACCCACACGTTGGTAAAGTGTGGAAGAATAAGTTGTAAAAGCTCTCTGCATATTAACACAATGTTAAAAATCGTGAAGTTAATTTTTGGCGTAGGCGTTATAGTAGACAATTAGTCGTCATCTTCAACAATTTTAGCAGCTATTATTGAGTTGGAAGAAAAATTTGTTGCGCAACTTGATGGGTCTACAATTCCTCTTGAAATTCAATATGAGAGTAAGTTTTTCCCATATATTAAAGATAGTGTTTATGCTATAGACGGAACACATATACCTGTCAAAGTCTCTTATAGATACTCCTCGATATTGTGGTAGAAAGGAATTCCCGACATAAAATGTGTAAGCGACATGTACACTTGATCTAAAGTTCTCTTACGTGCTCCCACGTTGGGAAGGCACTGCATCTCAAGGAACGTTAAAAATGCATTAAGAAGGAAAGATAGACTTAATATTAGGTAAATATTTCACTAATTCTGATGGAGTTTACATTAATTAGGGATAAACCTAAAGCAACT
>JANTPZ010002784.1:0-18960 GCA_025593235.1 Vachellia pachyceras
CTTTCTAGGAACCTTTGTATCACAAGTAAAAATGAAAGGAAAATCATTTTGTAAATATTAATAGTTTTCCTCAATTTTAAATTTGGTATTTGTGTATTGCTCTGTTAATTCAATCGTTTAACTTTACTCCATTAGCACTGTTAACTCTATGCAATGATAACAATGCTAGCAAAATGAAGTTACAGGGACTAATGATGTTAACAAAGTAAAATTAATAAAAAAATATAATTAAGAGAAAAACAAATGTGTAAATTAAAAATTGAGGAAAAATATATACCTACAAAATGGTTTTTCCAAAAATGTATAGTTAGAGTAACACTATTTTTTTTGTAAAAAAATATTTTAGCCGTGTATGGGTATTGTAATCTTTAAAGTTAAGGCATGCATCCCTTTAGATTCAAAAAACATTTATAAGGATGCTTACTGACCAGTTGCTAATAAAGTCCTCACATGGAAAGTAGACACTACTTTTTTAACGTGATTTAAGTTTATGAGATAAGCATATAAGAGGAGTTCTATTTTAACTTGTGTAAATATAATTTTTTAACGTTTTGATAAACAGGCACTAAGGATAAGATGACTAAGTGACACTATTTTTTGGAGTCTTTTGTTCTTTTTTAATCAAATGTGCAATTGTATTGTGTAACATCTTAAATTTTATTTTAGGACTTGATTATATTGTGGAAATAGTCATTTTTGGTAAGAGTACCCACCTTCTGTTAGGGGAATGCTGTTTTTTTATGAAGTTTGGCGACTTTTGCCGCAACCAACATGTAGCCTTACCGTAGGGATCTGCTGTTGATAAGTGAGGATCCCTCTCAATATATCTTCACCGCGGCCAACATGTGGCTTTTTCCTTCTCCTTCTTTACTTGTGTTCCTACTTCTTATTCCTTCTTTCTCTAGTCGGCGACACAAGCAGCTCTACTAGGGCAAGGTTTGGAGATCATTTAGGTAACCAAAATCTCTCCTTTTCACCTCTATTCCTTCATGAAAGTTGTTTTAGGTATTTTTTTCTCTCTAATGGTAGTAATTTCGTGCTGCATTGAGGATTTTTGGGTTAGGGTTTTGATGAAATTTTAAGTTTTGACAAAATAAGGTTATGCGAATGTAGAGGAATGTTTATAGAGGATTTTAGTCAGTTTAGATTTTTGATTTGAGTCTATTAAGATTTTATAATAATTTTTTTATTATAGAGTCAACAATTATTATTTTGGATATTGTGACAAATCTAAGCTTTGTTGAACAATCTTTTGGGTTTGGGAATGTTAATGGAGTTAATATTGGTTTTTTAAAGGGGATAGATTTGAGGTTTATAATGAAATATTGATGTTTGATATTTTGGAGGAATTTGGTGTTTTGGATAGATGAAGAAAATGAAGATATTTTAGTGATTTCAATAATTGGGATATTATTTATGGAAGAAAGAAATGGAGGTTCCATTGGGGTTTAATGATTTTTTTTATTTATGTGATTATGAGGTTTAGAAAGGAATGAATTCATGTAATTTATATGTGTGTGTGCGCGCGCACGCACGTGCGTGTAAAAGTTTTGAGGTGGTGTTGTTTGTTATTTAATTTATGTGTAATTATTGTTGTGTAGATTATAATTGTGTTTTGAGGACTTGAGCATTGGGCTTGAATTGTTGTGGTATTTTAACTCACTTTGACAATAGATAATGATGTTTAATTTATTTTATAAATTTGTTATGGGTTGTAAGATATTTTGGAAAACATCTTTTGAACCATAATCATTATTTTGATTTAAACCCATATGTGATGATCAAATTGCAAATTGTTATGAAACTACTCTTGTGAATTAAACTTTACATGTTTTATGAATTATTGGTGAAGCAGATAGTATTTTGATAGCATGATTTATGTTAATGACTCTTTCTATCTTGTGATATTACATTATTATTGAGAATATGATGGACAATGCGTATATGCCTTGTGAAAGGGTTGTGACTATGTTGTTGGGGATTAAATTGTGATGAAGTTTGGGAAGATAATATACTTGACGAATCTTAAAGTCCATGACAATATATAGTCTCCACTACTGATCATAATGATTGACTATATATTAGACCTTATAAGTCTTAGACCCAGTTGTAGGTGGTTTTGAGAATGGTCAACTCTCATGAGTCTTGGATCTAGTTGTGGACAACCATAGAGAGGATGACACCTTCCAATCTTGAATCCAGTTATGGGCGGCTAAGAAGGGGGCTCATTAACCTCATAATGATGGTTGACTCTAGCGAATTCTCCTATCATCATAGGTTAGAGTCCATGTAAGGTGATATAAGGAGAAGTTTGGTAGAGGGAAACCATGTATAATTGGTGTTGTACTGTGTTGGTATCACTTGGTTACCAATATATTCAAATGGAACTTTGTTCTTCTACCAATTTCTCTATTTGGAGAATGTTATTATTATATTCAGTATCTATTTGTTGATCAAGCATTTTGTTGGTTTATAATTGTATATCAATATACTTTTAATAAATCTACCTATGCTTCACCTCTTATAACCTTGTTTAAATATTTCATAAATTATTTGTTGGTTCCTAGGACTTTATGTCTTATCCTATGGTTTCAACATTTTCAGGAGAGGGGTCTAGTAGATGTAGATGGGAAGGAAAGGAGTCGGAGGCTTAGCTTTATCCTAAGCTTTTGTAGGATCTCCTATTCTTTTGAGATATTAATGTGGTAGGTGTATATATTGTTATATTTTTAGGTTGTGCATACCCTTTTTACTGTTTTGCTCATTTTGGGATGTTGATGTATCGCTAATTTGTTGATATCAGTTTATGAATTGGGCATATGCCACCTAGGTGAGGTTATTGATAGCCATTGTTTCCCCAAGTGAGAAAAATCATTTGTGTATATTAATTATATTTTGTTATTTGAATGGCATTGAGACATCCCTAAATTGAGATGGTGGTTCAGGAAAAATTAGTTTTGAAATTAATGTAAATGAGGATTTATTTTAGATTTGTGGAAGAGGATGTTTTGCATTGTGAAGTACGTGAAGTACCTTCTCTTTATTTTAGCATTATGTGTTGGGTATGTACCTACTACTGAGCATGTGCATACCCAACACATACCGTACTTTGAACTAGATCTTTATTTTAGCATGTACATTCTCTTTTACAAAATAAAGATCTAGTTTAAAGTGTTTAGACTTATTGTGAAGTACGTGATTAGCAAAGAGAGCTACAGTGCCTGAGTTGTCACACCAAATGGATGGCAAGCCTACAGTAGGGACATGCATCTCTTTAAGAACAACTTGAAGCCATAACACATTTGATACTGAATCTACAACTAAACGATACTCTGCTTCCGTTGTGGAGGGCGCAACAATAGGTTGCTTCCTAGATGTCAACATGATAGGATTGGGACCCAAGTAGGTACAATACCCACTCGTAGAGAGCCTATCTTCTTTTAAGGAACCCCAGTTAGCATCCGCATAGGCTTGATATACAAGTGTTGCAGCTGGTTGAAGCAACTGTCCATAGGTGGAAATACCACTCAAGTAATGTAAAACCCTCTTGACTCCTTCCCAATGAACAGTAAGAGGTTGCCGCATATATTGACTAGTTTGTTAACTGTATATGCAATATATAGCCACGTAACACATGTGTATCGCAGTGCTCCTACAATACTTCTATAAGCTGTATGATTATCATTAGGAGGACTATCTTGAGAATCTAGCCGAGCATAAGTGGCGATTTGAGTAGCCTCAGCTTTACACATAATCATGTTTATCTTGATCAACAATTCCATGATATGTTTCTTTTGTGACAGATGCATCCCAAACTGTGATATATGAAATTCAATCCCTAAAAAGAATGATAGTTCACCAAGTACTTTCAGAGAGAAGTAAGAACTCATAAGAAACTACCTGATCCACATCTCTGCTTCATTGCTCCCTGTGAGAATTAAATTATCCACATAGACTAATAGATAAAACACTTTATAGCCATCAATATGAGTCAACATACATGCATTAGACTTCATTTGTACAAATCATGGTCTTTAGGCAGCATTTTTAACTTTTGGCCTATATTTGATACAAAATGAAACTGTGAAAATAAATGAAAATGAGAAATCTTTCTTCCATAGAAAAGATTAGTGAAGGAAAATGGTAAATGCTGAAGGAATCGTATATTGCATTCATAATTGTCAGTTACTGTGCACTATATATAGAAAGTGCAGCAGCTATATGGTTGTAAGATTTATACACGTGTCCATCTAGGTATATTCTAGAATAATACAATATGTTTACAGTACAACACAAGAGGATAACTGGGTCTGAGAGTTATGTGGGCTGAGACAATATTAACCAGCCTTTATCTTGGGCTCTGCCAATAGACAATTCTTAACATCCCCCGCAAACTAGGTCTTGGAGAATTTGTGAGACCTAGTTTGGACCTGAACTCCAGAAATTTTGAGTGTGACAGAGCTTTGGTAAAGACATCAGCAATTTGTTTGGAAGAGGGTATGTATTAGACAGTAAGCTGCTTATTCATAACCCTGTCTCTCAGATAGTGGACATCCAGCTCAATATGCTTGATCCTAGCATGAAAAACATGATTTGAAGCTACAGCAACACTTAAGTTATCACACTAAGCTATTAGCGGGTGTCTGAGATAGAGACCAATTTCACCAATCAAGGACTGTATCCATGCCAGTTCTATAGTAAGATTTGCTAGGGATCTGTATTCAGATTCTGGACTAGACCGAGCAACAACTTGTTGCTTTTTCGCTGACCAAGTAATCACCAAGAAACACATAATAACCACCTATGGAACGCCTGTCATCTGGGCACACAGCCTAATCGGCATCTGAGTAACCCTGCATAGTTAGATGGTTGCTTGGTTTAATATGTAGAGACAAAGAAAATGTTCCTTTAAGGTAGCGAAATATCCGTTTTACTACTTGCCAGTGATCCACGGTTAGTGAGCTGAGAAATTGACTTAGTTTATTAACAACAAACTATATATCTGGTCTAGTGTAGGTTAAGTACTGCAATATAAATTGTAGGATTGTTTAAAGGAACACCAACAACTTTAGATAGGTATTTATTCACTACCATCGGTGTAGGAATTGAACTTGATTTGGACATACCAAACTTGTCAAGTAAATTAAGTATGTACCTTTCTTGTTTTAAATAGAGTCCTGAACCATTCCTAGAGGCTTAAATACCAAGAAAGGAGTGTAGAGGTCCGAGATCCTTGAGAGCAAATCGAGAGTGCAGCTGTTTGACAAACACTTCAAGTGCATTGTTTGAATTTCCAATAACAATTATGTCATCAACATAGATTAGAACAAATATAATGAATGTCCTTTGCTTGGTAAAAAAGAAAGAAGTATCACATTTGGAGTGAGTAAAATCCCAGCTGACTAAAGTGACTCTTAACTTATCAAACCATGCTCTAAGGGCTTGTTTAAGTCCATACAATGCTTTCCTCATCAAACATACATGATTAAGGAATTTTGGTGAGATAAACCCCTCTAGTTGTCTCATGAGAACAAATTCTTGAAGCTCACCATTGAGGAAAGCGTTATTAACATCTAACTGTCTAATGGTCTAGTTAAATGTTACTGCCACAGTTAAAACAAATCTCAGTGTTGACGCCTTAAGCACTGGACTAAAGGTTTCATTGAAATCTATGCCAGGGCTTTGTTGAAAACCCTTGGCAACTAACCGGGCTTTATATTTAAACACAGACTGATCGACAATGGGTTTTAGTTTAAAAACCCATTTACAATCTACTATTTTCCTGTGTCCAGTGTTTGGTACTAGCTTCCAGGTTTGATTTTTTAACAGGGCGTTATATTCATCAATCATGGCCCTTTTCCATTTAGGTGAGCTTAATGTATCCTTTACACCGTGAGGTTCTCTAGGAACGTTTAGATCAGTCAAAACATCACCAATATAAGGCATACGTGATTTGTGAATACCTGCCTTGATTTTAGTAATCATATGATGTTCAGCTGGCTCTGGAGTCTGCATTTGTGAAGTATGAGTAAACGTATCTGGAAGAGCAATAGCCTCAGATTGAGGAACTCCTCGAGTCTGACTTTCCCTTTCTGTACTCCCAGCATTTAACGGAGAAGAGTCACCAGATGTAGATGTAGGAGTATTGGTAACTAGATGCCTTGGACTATCACTAGGATGAGCTTCATTGGAAGCTGTGGTACTGGAAACTATTGGAGCAGCAGCATACAGTGCAGGTTCAAGTATCTTTAAGAACATTTCAACTTGAATTATCTCGTCATCAAGAGGCTTCCTCTTGTTCATAAAACCTATATAAAATGGAAAATCGGTCTCATTAAAAACCACATGCCGTGAGAGATAGACCCTTCCAGTGGAGCTCATACACTTGTATCCTTTATGATAGTTGCTATAACCAATAAATACACATTTAGTGGTCCTAAATTACAGCTTGTGCTCATTATACGGTATGAGCATGGGAAACAAGCTGCACCAAAGGTTCTTAAACTATCATATTCAGGTCTCTTACCAACAGCTTGAAATATGGAGAAAGACCACCTAAAACATCAGTAGGCAGTCTGTTTATCAGCTCTGCAATAGTGTGAAAGGCCTCCCACCGGTATGATAACGGCATTTTGGCTTGGGCTAGGAGAGTGAGCCCCATTTCAACAATATGGTGATGCTTCCTCTCAGCTCTTCCATTTTGGGCTGATGTATAGGGGCATGAGTGTCTAAAAAGGATTCCAGATTCATTCAACGGATGGAAAAAATTACGATACTCACCTCCCCAATCACTTTGCACTACTTTGACTTTATTGTCGAACTGGTTTTCAATAAGTTTCTTAAAATTTGTAAACATGCTCAAAGCTTCATCGTTAGTTCTAATTGGATAGATACAAGAATATCTACTATAATCATCTAGGAAAAGTATATAATATCGAAAACCATTTGTGGATGTAGTGGGAGCATGACCCCATAGGTCTGTATGTATCAGTTCAAGTGGATTGGATGTAACAGAGTTAGAAACACTAAATGGAAGAGAATGAGACTTGCCAAATCTGCAAGATTCACAAAATGGTAACTCAATTCTATTCCTTGAATTGATTTTCAGATTACAGTTTCTGATAATTTGATTTAGGATTCTACAACTAGGATGACCAAGTCTATTATGCCATAGTACTTTACTAGAGAAACTACTACTAGCTGGACTAGTATCAGCTTCAACAACACAAATTTGCTTGTTGTTCTCAGCTCCCTTGGTACTATAAACTCTATACATGCCATCCTCACTTGTTCTTCCCAGTAGCAGTATCTCTCCTATCTCCTGAGACTTCACAGAAACACATCTTGAATTAAAAACTACATCAGCATTGTTCTCAGTAGCCACTTTGTGCACACTTAACAAGTTTTTCTTAATCTTGGGTGTGTACAGAACACTTCTCAGTGTAATCTTTTTGTTAGGTACATTATGAATTGTTGAGGATCCTATTTTATTCACATGCAATTTGTATCCATCACCAAGAGTAACTTTCACCTTACAAGTCAGATCAGTAGACATTTCCAGTTTGCTTAAGTCATTTGTAATGTGACTTGTGGCTCCACTATCCATGTACCAAGCATCATCAGCCACTATCTCAGGGGATGCCCAGTATGCGTTGTTCGTCTTAGAGGGTGTGAAGCTTCTTCTTCTCGTAGAGCTGGAGCCTCTGTTTCTGTTTGAGGGTGGAACAAAAGAATGGTCGTAGCGATGGAAGCACGTCTCAACAGTATGGCCCATTTTAGTGCAGAGTTGGCATACTGGAACACCATAATCTTTCCCAGGATGACGAGTATTGAACATTCTTCCACGTCGCCCCCTGTTTTTGCCACCTCTCATACTGTAGTTCCTGAAATTGGAAAAATTATCAGTTCTGGCAACATTAGCAAAGGTATTTCCAGAAACAAAGTGATTAGCAAACTGTGCTAGCTGATCCAAGCGACTTTCAAAAGTGAATAGGGAGGTTTGGAGTTCAATCCAGGTGAGAGTCTCAGCTTTATGTGATAGTTGAACTACGACAGGGTTATATTCGCCATCTAACTCTTCTAATGCTTGAATGACCAGATCGGAAAGAGGAACGGAGCTTCCAGCTATTGCAAGTTGATCTGCTGTATTCTTCAACTTTGAGAGATATTCAGCCATTTTCATTGCACCCTTCCTTGTGCGTTGAAGCTCGGACCGTAGCATGAGCAAACATGACTTAGTTTAAACTCCGGCGAGCTATTTCACGGCAACCCACAGGCCGGCAGAGGTAGATACTCCTGTCATCTCAGCTGAGATCTCTATAGACATCATGTTGAGCAGCCAACCAAACAGGACCTGGTCGGTAGATAGCCAGTCCTCAAACGCTGGGTTGATTGTTGCTTCATCTCTTCCGGCGATGAACCTCAACGGGCACGGTTTGGTGCCGTTGATAAGACCTTCAAGTTTGTAGCCTTTGATAACTGGTAAGACGTGAGTGAGCCAGACAGGATAATTCGTTCGGTCCAACTTGACCGAACAACTCTGAGTGGGAAAATGGTTTTTGTCTGCGAGCTTGGCTAGAAGAGATTCAGAAACGGAGGAATTAGCTGAGGGGGAGCCTTGGGGTTCGTTAGATGTGGACATCACGGCAGCTAACTTGGTGCGGCTCTGATACCAAGAAAAGATTAGTGGAGAAAAACGGTAAATGCTGAAGGAATCGTATATTGCATTTATAATTGTCAGTTACTATGCACTATATATAGATCGAAAGTGCAGCAGCTACATGGTTGTAAGATTTATACACGTGTCCATCTAGGTATATTATATAATAATACAATATGTTTACAGTACAACATAAGAGGATAACTGGGTCTGAGTTATGTGGGCTAAGACGATATTAACCAGGCTTCATCTTGGGCTCTGCCAGCAGACAATTCTTAACATCCATAAACATAAAAGCAATCATTCCAAGAAAACCACACTCTACATTACACGAAATACACCTGATATGAATGCTCTATGATCCTCTTTCTCTCGTTTTCTTTAGATTCCCCTCTCCACCTTTGAATAAAAAATGAATAATCCAAACGTTACATCTTATAAAATATTATTATAATCTCAATAGATAAATTGAAGTTGTTAAAATGTAATATGGACTGTTTGCACTTGTATTGTAAAAATGTTAATTTATAAAATATTTTAACAATATTTTATAAAGTATTACATATGAACCATCTACTTTTTTTAATCTAAAATTAGATGAAGGATTCTAAGAAGAAAATAATCAAGAAAATTATGAGAGGATCCATCCCTGAAACAACCACTTTATTACTCAAGTCACAAGTAATAAATAATGCAAATCTATATGGCAATATTATGATCTGTCTTTTTTCATCTGCTTGAAAACTGTGTTAGGTTACTCATTCTCTTCGTTATTGGAACGCATTAATATTGTCATATGTAAGAAGAATTTGCTCAATGGTCTCTGTCATTCTGATTTCAATGGCACCTTGATAAATAACTGTTCAATATGTTTGGCCTAGTTGATAAAGATATACACCCTTCCTCACTGGATATATGTTACTTTCAGTCACTTCACAGGAATAATAAAAGGGTGTCAACTCATTAAATATATCAAGTTAAAAAAATTTATCATTTTTTGTGTAAACAATTTTCAACTTCACCCCGATCAAAAAATGTAATTTGAAAATTGGGACTCGAACTAAATTGTCTTGTAGTATTTTGCAACATCGGCAAAAGTGAAATATAAACATTAATTACTATCTAGGTGTATATCGTAGATCGGATGGTGTGGCTAATACTACGTGGGAAAACACACACACAGAGATGAGCTCAAATTTTACTATAGATGTGAGAACTACGTTATTGATAGCTAATTTTTAAACACTTAGAACATGTTAAGCCCTTATTAAAAACATAATTCACTTGTACCTTTTGTCTTGTGGAATGGGAAAAAAGTGATGAGCACCTATAGTTGAGTGATACAGTTGATTTGCTTTTTCTTGGTTGAGCCGACGAAAGACTTTGGAGGTGGCGGAGTTAGAGAAGAAGAGCGTAGAAAAGTCCAAAACGAATAAAAACACCAAAAAGCACCAAAAAAACGAAGGCCAGGAGGCAAAAGAGACAGAAAACAAGGAAAGAATAATAATTGATGAGTACAGAACATTATCATCTATCTTTCCTTGAACCGAAAGGCAAATAGGAATACTAAATGGGAAACTAAAGCACAAGCAATGGTCCATAAAACTCTCATATATATATATATATCTGTATATATAAGCAAGTGACCAGAGAAATATAATGGAGAGGAATTGAATCAGTAGAGAGCCACATGAAAATGGAGGTCAAAGTAGGATTAGTAGCAGGCTCTCACAACAGCAACGAGTTCATCATCTTCAACCCAGATGCCAATTTTTCTGTAAGTATATATCTACCCCTTTATAAACTCGAATTAGGTATATATATTAGGTTTGTTTTTCCCATCAAGACAGCTTAAGATTCACCTTAAGCCTATATAGTTTCAATTCATTCTCTAATTAGTTGATGTGATAATTTCTAAATATGTTCTGATATCCTCCGCCAAATTATACAGTCAATGCAATGCTTTCCAAATTCAAATAGCCTTTTTCAACAAGTAAAAGCATTCATTCAGGGTAATGTTTGGGTAATATATAGCCTTTCAACAATATTTACATTTTATCATGACCATGTAAATTTTTCAAATAATTGACACTACATATTTACTACAGTTGAGTGCATGCAGCAACATGAAAATTATATACTCCAGTCATAAATATAAGACCTTGTCATTTGTAGTGTGATTTTCACTATAAATCAAATCTTATATTTATGATTGGAGAGGAGTGTATTTATATTTGTTGATAAATGGTGGATATATATATATATATATATGGTTGTTGCAGAGGAGAAAGGAAGAGGAGGAAGATGTAAGAGGATGCAAGATATGTGGAGATGAGATAGACATAAACGAAATAGGAGAGGTGTTTGTGGCATGCAATGAGTGTGCCTTCCCTGTTTGTAGGAACTGTTATGAGTATGAGAGAAGAGAAGGCAGCCACGTCTGCCCTCAGTGCAAAACCAGATATAAACGCCTCAAGGGTACTCTCTCTCTCTCTCTCTCTCACACACACACACTCTCCCATCATCTCTCTACTCTTTCCTTCCTCTGGTTTTTCAATATTAGACTGTTTGCCACTTGAAGTTTGGATTATATATATATATATATATTAGACTCTTTTCATTCCTCCCTTCAATCTTTCTGAGATATGGGGTGCATTCTGAACATATTCTTTTAACCCGTAATATAATTCATGTATCTAGAGAGTTATTAATTACCGATTTTCTATTTTGCCCATCTCTATTAACTGTACATATCGGATAATGAGAAAGATAAGAGAGTTGAGACAGATTTTGATGAGTTAACCCCCCCCCAATCTCTATAAACAGGGGTAGAGTTGTAATCTACTTTAATTTAAACAAATTTTGATGAGTTAACTTCCCCCCCCCAATTACGGATGGTGATGTGATTAAATGTAACTTATATTTTGGACTGGAGACACACACACACATATATATATCTAAATATAATTATTAACTGTTAATTTTTAAAAAAATCATATATATAAATATTATTCCGGATTGTATCTCAGTCGTTATGCTACTGTTATGAAATAGCAGTAGAGAAGATCTTGGTTTCTCAAGTTGAATATGGATGAATTTCCTAAAATTTGAAGTCTTCGAATTTAAGGAAGATAGAGAAGATTTTATATTTTATAAATATTAAAAAAAATAGTGAACACATTCAAGAAGAAGAAGAAGAAGAAGAAGAAGAAGACTTTTTTAAAAAAAAAATCAGGGAGATGTCAGCCTTAGAGGATTCATTCCCAACAGATTTCTATCATTCTAAAAATGATTTTTAACATTCTATTTTTTTAAAAAAATTAACTTTATTGGACAAGAGCTTGTTCCACAACATGCAAAGACTAATATTCTTTTGGAGCACGAGGGCATGATGGACTTTTCCCAACTCAACATTGTATTTTACACACATACATATATACACACACATGTATTATTGGTATACCAGGTAGTGCTAGGGTTGAGGGAGATGAGGAGGAAGATGACATTGATGACTTAGAGAATGAGTTCGATTTTAATGGAAGAAGACAAGAGGATATGCATATCCGCGTGTGCTCTCAGGTAATGCTTCTCTCTTCCGATCCTACTCATTACACCCATGATTAAGAACCATGCTAATTAGTGCAGCAATTTAATCTGTATCGTCTAAATGCAATTTTGAACGGTCTAGATTTAGAGTTTTTAACCCATGGATTTTAAACTAGAAGAATACAATTTTGAAAACTGATAGTTAAAAAATCATTTTTATTGTACACATTAAAATATAACTTTTGAAAAAATAAAATAAAAATGAAATTTGGACGATCTAGATTTTGCTGCTTGCCCTTGATCAGCACCAAAAATCACATCTCATGCGTGCCATGTTTATAGCTCTCTCTCTCTCTCTCTCTCTCTCTCTCTCTCTCGATAAAGTTGCTTTACCACAAAATCACCCATAGCCTTCCAATATCTCAAACAAAACCATTACGTATTGATGCATTATATATGTCTTATTTATTTATATTTTTAAAAAATTATAAATGTAGTAATTCCAATAAAAAGCACGTAAACACTTAAGTATTTCACTGTTGCTACTTGAAGATGCATTAACTTTGTATGGGATTAATATGATATCTAGATTGGTTTTCTTAATGAATATTATATTCGGTTATTAATATAAGAGTTTGTTGACTTTTTAAAGAACATTACAAAAGCAAAATAAATTACTTATTTATAACATATATTCTGAAATATTTATACGTATGATTAGATTATAATGATTTATAAGTCAGATAAATTAGTTTAGAGAAAAATGATAAAAATATCTATTAATTAATTAATTTCTTAAAAAAAGATTAACAGCTCTTATATTAAGAATCGAATGTGGTAGGGATTAAGCAATTCCGGAAACAATTGGGGAAATTATAAAATCAACCAAAGCCATATTAATGTATTTAATTAATTTTAATCCCTTCACATGAGGATGCCCATGAACTCAGCAGGTTGAAGAAGATGACCATGATGAAATGGGAGAAGGGCATATTAACATTAATAAAAATGCAATAGTGCCATCGAGCATGGGCAATAAGGTAATTTCAAAGAAGGCAAGGCCTATGGATCCTTCCAAGGACTTGGCTGCTTATGGCTATGGAAGTGTTGCTTGGAAGGAGAGAATGGGAATTTGGAAGCAAAGGCAAGAGAAGTTGCGTCTCATGAGAATTGAAGAAAATGATGAACAACAACGTGAAGACTCTTTCGCAGATGATGCCACAGATTTCCCTCTGTAAGTAACCGTTTTTAATAGGAAATTTACAATCAGGTCTCAATAAAAAGAATTAATAAACAAAAGGTGTTAAAGATTGACAAAATTATCATCAGATCCCAATAGTAACTCGTCCGGTTGTTATTGACGGTCAGTGATATTGTTAATAACAACCGGATCAGCTACTGCTGGAACCTGATGGTAATTTTATCAATCTTTAGGAGCTTTTGTTCATTAATTTCTCTACTTGGGGTCTGATAATAAATTTCCCTTTTTAATTATGGTATATTAATTAATTAGAAAAAAATGTTGAAATAAAAATCCCCAATTATTACAAAATTAATTACCTAGATTATATACCTAAAAATCTATATCGTGGAGTTGAGCAAGTGAAACTAATATAATTCAACTGTGTGTACCAGTTGAAGAAGAGTTGTACTCGCTGAAAATAAGTTGCACATGGGTTTTTAAATAAATTCTAGGTATTTGTAGGTAAAAAAAATTTTGGGGAAAATTCCATATAAATGCTTCCTAAATTTTAAAAATCTTATTTACGTGATTAAAAATGTAATAATAGCAAATTAGTCATAAGTAACAAATTGGAATTTTAGAATATTCTCCCGTCACAAGTTTTTATATATATATATATATATTGCATCATTTTGTTAAGATGCATTAGTTACTTAACGGTCATTAAATCCGACTAGCTTAAACCACCTTTGGCAAAAAAAAGAATCTTTTTTAAGAATAATGCGAGGGGAAATATTAATAAAATTACAAACATTAAAATTCCATTTTGGTATTTATAACTAATTTGGGATTATTAAATTTTGAATCACTGAAATGGGAATTTTTTTTCATATTTAGGCGGTATTTATCTGGATTTTTTCATAAATTCTGTAACGGGGGATTTTTCTCAACAGTTTTTTTTCAAATTAATTAATTGTCTTCTTTACTTAATTGATTCAAACACCATGATTAATTCTTATAAATCATTATCGATATTTTGATCATCCAGAGAATCAGATAGATTTAATCCCGAGAGATAACTAATTCTTCGAAACAAAATAAAAAAATTGGGAAATTTAGTCTTAGGTCCCAAATAAGCAAGTTATTTAAGGAATGGTCCCATGGAGGAAAATATTTAATGAGAGGTCCCAATTAACAACATGAGGTCCTTGTATTGACAACACTATGCGCTGTGTTGACAACACCTCGTGTTGTCAATGGAACCTCTCATTAAATATTTTCTTCCATGGGATCATTCCTTAAATAACTTGCTTATTTGGGACCTAACACTAAATTTCTCAAAAAAATTTATGATATTACAGAATGGACGAGGCAAGACAAGCATTGTCGAGAAAGGTGGCGATTCCATCAAGCAAAATAAACCCTCACAGGATAATGATAATACTCAGAGTGGCGATTATTGGCTTCTTCTTCCATTATAGACTGACTCATCCTGTGAGCAATGCTTTTGCTCTCTGGCTTGTTGCTGTTATCTGTGAGCTTTGGTTTGCTCTTTCATGGCTTCTTGATCAGTTCCCAAAGTGGTTCCCTGTTCAGAGAGAAACCTATCTGGATAGGCTCTCCTTAAGGCAAGTATATTCATTAAACTCTTCAAAATATATATGCCTTCACTTTTTCTTTTCTATTCCATTTTAATATCCCTTTTTTCCAATTGACCTGTCATTTATCTAACTAGTTTGATTAGATTAATGAATTTGATTAAAATACCGTAATTATATTTCTCAATTTACTCGCTCCCTCTCTTGCTTGGTTACCACTAGGGGTAATTTGAAAAAAAAAGAGGGAAATAAGGGAAAAGTCCCCATTAAAAAGTTTGAGTGAAAATTACGAAGAAATGGAATTTCGTATATACAATATTTATTAAATATCAGTATTTTCTGTGTATAAAAATTTATCAGGTCGTTCTCCTCAATAAAATTTTTAATGGAATATTTTTCAAAAGAAAAAAAGCTTCACTTGGAATGAACGTTGAGAGAGCTAATTCCTCAATTGTTTCATAGTAGTTTGGATACGTTACTTTTATAGCCCACAATCCCTTATGTCTATTTGTAGTTCGATTAGTTTGGGCTTTTGCTTATTTTTGAAGGCCCTATTGGGCCCAACTCTTTCTATGGACATTTTTTGGCCCATATTGGGTTTACTGCAATATTTTAAACTTGAGAAGATAATTTGGCAGGACAAATACATGTAATATTATCTACACTTTCAACGTTTTAAGAATTAATATAGACTTAATTTCTTTTACCATTGCTCATAAGGGCACTTTTTTCCAAGTGAAAAATCTATTATTTCATATTTAAATTACTCATAAGAAATAAATTTTCTTGATTGAAAATGAAATTTGAAACATATAGCGCAAGGAACCAATTTAATAAATGGGTATGTGTGCCCATATAATAATATGGGGTGTCTCAAGGAGAAATTCATTAAAAGTGTTTTAGGAATGTGTGGATATATATATATATATATAAAATTCAAAATAGCTTAAACCAATTCAATAAAATTTATCTTGAGATTATAATATACCTTAATTTATACTCTTATTAGTTGATACGAGACCTTTTACGCTACATTTTTTCACCTGAGTTTATGCTCTTACTTGAGTATTAGAGGCCCTCATATCCACAATCTTCATTTTTTTTCAATTTCTCAAACTTCATTTTATTTTTATTGTTTTTTCCACTTCCTAGGTGGCTTAGATCAAATGACTCTGATACCATATTAGATTATAGAAAAATAGGTGTATTTGAGGTTTACCTTTCTGTAAAAATAATTTAATCTGATTTCAATAAAACTTTCTTTAAAATAAAAAAAAACACACACACACACACAAATACATATATCGTCAATTCATTCTTCAGTTAACTAACAGAGAAATAAGTATATATTATGTTTCTGTAGCTCTCTCTTAAAATAATTTGAGTCCATTTTATTGAACTTACTTTAAAACCTTATATAATCTATTGTCCAATAATAAATTCATATAGACCTTCTTAATATATTCCAATATTAAAAAACCGGATCGAACATTAAACCAGATGAGAAAGTGGTTCGAGGATTGGTGGGTAAGAGCATAATGTTTTTGTACTGTTAGGTATGAGAAAGATGGAGAGGCTTCACAACTTTGTGGGATTGACATATTTGTGACAACGTTGGACCCAATGAAGGAATCTCCATTGGTGACTGCTAACACAATCCTTTCGATTCTGTCACTGGATTACCCTTCACACAAGCTCTCATGCTATGTATCTGATGATGGTGCTGCCATGTTAACTTTCGAAATTCCACATTGAGCCAAGAGCTCCTGAGTCCTCTGAATTTCACACTGAAACCTCTGAATTTGCAAGCAAGTGGGTCCCCTTCTGTAAGAAATTCCACATTGAGCCAAGAGCTCCTGAGTGGTATTTTGCAGAGAAGATAAATTACTTGAAAGATAAGGCACACCCATCCTTTGTTAAAGAGAGAAGAGCTATGAAGGTACATACATACATACATATTGGGTTAAGTGACTAACCTAGAAGTTTAAGATAAGTATTCTAAGTAAAAAAATTTCGGGGCAATATTGCTCCTGAGTGAAAACCCTTAGAGTAAATTTACATCTTAACCGTATATTTATGGTAAAAAATCTCACTGTTACTTAATCTTAATTACTCTTCATGTTTTTTTTTAAGGTCTTAGATGGTAACTTGTATTTGTTGTTATTAATGCTACAGAGAGAGTATGAAGAGTTTAAAGTTCGAATTAATTCTTTGGTTGCAAAGGCTCGAAAGGTCCCTGAAGAAGGATGGACAATGCAGGACGGAACAGTGTGGCCTGGAAATAATGTTGATGACCACCCTGGCATGATCCAGGTTTGTAAATCAACAATTTGTACATGAAGCCTTCTAAAAGGAAACAAACTCAGACACATTTTTTAACGTCTATTTTCCTTAATGATAGATGCAGATACCTGATTATCTACATCTGTTTTTTTTTGTACTTAAAAAAAGGGCGTAGATAAGATACTTGAGTATCCACACCTGTTTTTTTAAAAAAATAAATAAAACAACAGACTTATATATTCTTTTGTTGTTTCAAAATAGATGTAGATAAGAAAGTTATGATGTCACTTAAAGTTATGTCCCTTCCAAAATAACGATGGAAAGCCCTCCAAAGCATACGTAAACAAATGTGTACTATTTAAACTTTGTAAGAGCAAATGAAGTACTGTTTTTCTAACACTTGTAATATTAGACACCAAGCAAAAGTTTAAATTACTCACTTTTGACATTTCATTTCTTTCATATTTGTTACATTCATGAGTTGCATTATATCTATCACTATGAGGAATTCTTAGGATTTGTTTTTAACAGGTTTTCCTGGGACAATTTGGAGGGCATGATATGGATGGAAATGAATTGCCACGCTTGGTATATGTTTCTAGGGAAAAGAGACCTAAATTCAAGCACCATAAGAAAGCAGGAGCATTGAATGCATTAGTAAGTAATGCATATTAATACTCTGATCATATTATAAGACGCTTTCTAGAACGTATTCTTGATCATTTTTATAAGGTCTTTGATAGTTTTATAGAGCATTAGGTACTTTTTATATATGCCCATATATTAGAAATTAATCTGATGTTGGATTTAATGTAGTTAATTTAACAAGGATGATATTGAAAATTACTTTAATTTTGTAATATAGTTAAGGTTTTTCGCTGTTTTATTGGTAAATGTGAATTACTCAGAAGTGAATTATATTTAGGATTGAAAATGGTAAATCAAATCAATGGTTGGCTAGAATTTCAAATTCCTTCAAAAACAAATTGGGTGAGAGACTGCATTTTTTAATATATATTTCTTTGTTAATTTCAATGCAAAACAGGCAAGAGTTTCTGCTGTGCTCTCAAATGCACCTTATTTATTAAACTTGGATTATGATCATTACATCAATAATAGCAAAGCTATCAGAGAAGCAATGTGCTTCATGATGGACCCTTTACAGGGCAAAAGGGTATGCTATGTTCAGTTCTCTCGCAGATTTGATGGAGCTGGTAATAACAACAATAATGACAGATGTAACAGTCCAAGTACTGCATTCCTTGATGTAAGACCACCATTTTTCTCATTTTCTATTGTATTTAATATAAGAGATAATTGACTAATTTAGCGAGATTAAGAAAATTCGTTATGTTAGTCACTTGTAAAAAATATAGATTAGTTTTCTCAAAATACCATATTTTATCATAACTATCATTGGATGAAAACACTTAATGTATGCAATCAACATGGATACTTTTTTGGAACAAAATTATAAATTTAGAAAACAAAGTAGATTGAGCTATCATATTTAGAACCAAACTCAATCTAGAACTGGATACAGTACTTCATTTACTACGAATTTCTAGCTTCAATTATTCAAATCTAATATGGCTTTATTTGGATTCGATATATGTATCAGATTAACATGAAAGGCTTGGATGGGATTCAAGGGCCTATATATATTGGGACAGGATGTGTATTTAAGAGGC
>JANTPZ010002785.1:0-15083 GCA_025593235.1 Vachellia pachyceras
GTGTTGACCAGTCCAACCTGGTTAAAACAGCAGGTTGGACGGGTTAATCGGTTTGTTTTAAAAAAAGCTCATTGAATGCTATAAACACCCAAAAAAAAATGGAATCAAAATGTGAAAATGTGGCTCAATGCTTGGTTTGAACCTTGGAAAATACTTTTATTTACGGGGGAGAGAATAAGAGAAATAGCGGTGTAACTCACAAGAAAAATTTTATACAAACTCTGAATATTTCATATAAATTGAAACAAAGTACACCTTGTAGTTGCTCATGGAACTACGATCATAGGAAGCTAACGATCAAACTGCTTTTGCAGTGGGAGGGGAATGTCTCCACTAACTTTCCTCTCCACATGTGCATGTTTGACAACGTTTCTAAACTTCTCAAAAACACGTTTAATAGTATTTTTTTGTAAATTGAGATAATCTTATTTACATATTTATCTCTGCTTGCGTAAAAGCACTTATCCACTGCTTTCCCAAACAAATCCAAGTCCTATGTACGGAAATCTCAACAATCAAAAGTTAATCCAACAATGCAGACGTTAATGGTAAACTCCTTTGAGGATGTCTATCTAAGGAAAAAAAAATACTTGTGATTTCTATTAATGGCTAGAAAAGACTTCAGTATTAATAGATGCTTTCCTTCATATGTGGAACGGGAAGCATGAAGCACATTACCAATTTAACGAGCGAGGGAAAGGGATCTTAGTGCATGTTGTGGGTTAGACTGAAGGAGAGGCGGTCCCGATTTGAAAGGGGACATCCATAGATGGATAAACATGGAAAAGAAACGAGACGAGGGAGAATCATTATTACGCCCCAACTAAATATATATATATATATGACAAGTTCTACATATTTATCAATAAACTACTCCTACTTGTCATTGATAAATCATTGGAACTTGCAAATGTTATTTTCCTTTGTTTGGGACATAATTTTGATTCTCCCAATAAAACTGTTGGAATATGGGCTAATTCACCCTTGTTGGATTAGGCCCAAAATGTGTTTTGGGGTAAAAGTACGAATAAGAGAATTTGTGAGAACAAAGTTGTAATATTCCCAAAAGTGTGAATTTGAAAATTAGATCCTATTTGCGTGGGAACAGTTTTCTGATGGGCAGTTATATTCCTTTAATTAATGAAGGATAACTCTCACGTTCTCAATCAGAACACACAATAGATGGGATACACAACGCTTTCTTTTCTCCCGCTTCCCTTCTCTGAAATGTTCCCTTCTCCTCTCCTCCCATCTCCTGGGGTGCATTTGCTGTGTATAATATTCGGATTCACTCTCGTGATCCGTCTTCGGCGTGGGTATCTGCAGATTCTTAATTCGACATCTACAGATACGTCTGAAATCCTTCAAAAACAAATTATAAAAAACAAACATAACCTAATAGTATATCAAACAGGGTTGGATGTTCTTAACATGGAAAAGCAATCATAAACATTCTACACAGTGGCATTAGCTGGGGTAGAAAGTGAAAGAGATTCCTTTGTTAATATTTGTCTGCACTAATTAATAAAATTGGCTAAAAAGTCTAATAATTTATGCATGAATGTAGAAAGTCTTTTTGTTAAACACTTATATCCTCTTGTTAAAGGTAATCTTGTTCAAAACATTGTCTGGCACTAAATATGGATATCTCTCGTAATGATAATTTGAATCTTGATTTTTAAGTTATGATAGTAAAAGATTCCGCTTACTTTAAAATCGGAACTATCATGATTGTAGCAAATTAAGTTCTCTTCAAAAACATATCCATGATGTTATAATAGGATTTGACCAAGAGAGGTGAATTGATAATCTTAAAAATTTAAATTTAAAAATAGCAAATGAAGAAGTTTCCGAAAGAAGTCATGGAGAGAATAAGAGGAGAAAATGAACAAAAAGATTTATATGTTGCACCTCAATATCCCAAGTCAACATTTGCATTTCAAGCTAATATTATACTCTGGTTGTCACAATATAATTATCAACATAGTAAAGTCATGCTTGTGAAGTAATTTCACCTTTTAAAAAAATGATACATTCATAATCACCCACAAATAAGTTTCAAGTATGCATAAAGAGTTGAGAGTGGTTACCTTAAGCTTAGCGACCCACAACCACAAGATCAAAGCAATGAACTAACACCACAAGTTTAAATCAATCTATCAACAACAATTAATTATAATCACATATTAGTCTCACAACAGATTAAGTGGCTAATCAAATAACTAGAGGCATCAAGACACCCTCTTAATTCTCATTACCACATAACACTGATCAAACCATATTTTCACACACTTCAACATCACATATGAAAAGAAATGCAACCAAAGTAAACCAATTAAATCCCTTATCTAAGCCTTACAACTCATTTTAATCGGTTAAAACTCGACCCATTTCAAAATTCATAAGAAACCCTAATTTTCAACTCTCCAGAATCAAGTTGGTCTAAGTGAAGGATGGTAGAAGAGGGTTAGAAACAATTACCCAAGTGTTCTTAGGCTTATCAAGGCTTCCCAAGGTTCAAAATTTTGAAACTGTAGTAGAGAACCCAACCCCAATTCAGAAACTCAGAATTTTTCAATTGCAAAAACGAGCCACTTATTTATCTATTTGTCACGTTGAAAAGTAACATTTTACTGAGGTGAACAACAGAGAGAAAAGCACTCGTGCTTGCCTCGGCACATTTGCTGCGGCGAACCTCTCACTTCACCATGATAATAACAGTAAAAACACACTCTATGCTATAGGGCTTGTTTGGTAAGTCCGTTGGGAGAACGGACACAGATTCTGAGGTAAATATATGAGAGGAATTTTGTTTTGATAAGCACAGGAATGGCTTTTGGATGCCCAAATGGGCTATCCAAACAAGCATATACTCATTCGCCATAACAAACAACATTGACAGTTGTTCATCACAAAGACTCATGCACCGCAACGATCAACACTTAACCACAAAACACTCCAAAAACTCCCAACACCCTTCCTAACTCAAGGTAAGACTTGAATCCTCAATTAACCATAATCACAATTAATAACCCTTAATCAAGCTTAATTAACTTTAATCCTTGAATTTAAAAATTGGGGTGTTACAACTTGTCATGGTGAACAACTTCATAAAGTCATTCCCAACACAACCAAGGTTTCCCAAAACCCTTTCTAACTCAAGATTAGATCTTAATCCTCAAAATTAATCATAATCATACTTAGCTAACCATAATAATTGAATTTAGAATTTGGGATGTTATATCTAGCATCTTTCACTAAACCCAATTCTCATTGGTGACTGTCGAAAATCTTTTTCTAAACAATGCCAAAAATTTTATTTTGAAGCCAGTTAAATTATAACTCATGATTATTTGTGTTTATGCGTGTGAATATGTATATATGTAGGAACAATTTTGACTTAGAGCAGAAGTTCCATGCGCTATCAACCACAAAAAACACAAAAATTCCATGCCCTAGGCAGTGATGCGGATCAATGATGCAAGGGGATATCATTTTCAAGAATAAGAACTTAAAACATTTTAATTCTTTAATATAATCATTTTTATGTTTAAGTTCTTTAAAATAAGAACTTCGTTTACATTTTGTTGAATCAGAATTTTCGTTAAAACCCATTGGAGATAGTACATTAAGTTATTTGGTAAGCAATCATAGGAGAATTTTTTGTTAAAGCAAACGAAGTTCAAATTAAACAGTTAGAAGTGAATTTTTTTAACTTTAGATACTTAGTTGAAACTTAATATACATTAAAAAGATCAGATTTTTACTTAATGGCTCATTTGACTTCACTTCTAAAACATAGATTTTACAATAAAATCTAAAAAAAATTTCTGAGTATTCATTTTTTTTCAAAACCTAATCTCAAAATTTAGGTTTTAAAAAATTATTTATATATCAAATTACACTCTCATTCATAATAAATTTTTTCTTTCATCTTTTTCTTTTTCTCTTTCATCTTTCCTACTTACTTTTTACTTCAAACTCAGTAAAAGCAATAACTTCTCACACACAATCACCTTTCAAAACCAAAGTGTTATCTTGAAATTTATAAAATCTATTCTCCTAAAATTTATTTTTAAAAACTTAAATTTTACTTTGAATTCCGTAAAAAATATTCTCAAACAGATTTCTAGATGAACTCTTATCCATAACAAGAACTCATCATAAAAATTTCCGAGAATAAATATCTTTGATGATTTTAAGGAAACAAGGGTGTGGCTACCATACCTTTTTTCCATGTCCCTTTGAGCCAACTTAAAAACAAGGGAAATTTATTGGGAGGTCCCAAATAAGGAACTTATTTAATAAATGGTCCAAATTTTAAAAATATTTATCAAAAGGTCCTACTGACAACATGAGGTATTATCAATACATATGACCTCATGTTGTCAATGGAACCTTTTGATAAATATTTTCAAAATTAAGATCATTCATTAAATAAGTTCCTTATTTGGAACCTCCCAATAAATTTCCCTAAAAACAAAGCCATAGATAATTTGACATCACACATAGAGAGAGCTCAAATACAGATGCAAAAAGTAGATTTTATTTATTAAAATTGAAGCTATAATTGAAACCCCAAGAAATAACTTAGCTGCTAGAGTACTAATTTGTATAATAAATTAGATGATACGAAAAGCAATTAGAATTCCACTTTATTACTTTTGGTCCTTCTTCAGTTGCTCATAACATCACTAACTACAACTAATCATAGGTCAATCAAAAGGCCTCCTCGTCCTTACCAAAGAGGTTTTCTTCTTCCCTCATGAAATGCTTCAAAGTATAATTTAGAACTCCGAAGAGCGGTTGGCATATTCTTGAACTAATGCCCCAAATAATGATGGCCTCTGAAGCAACCTGGAGGGTTTATCAAATTCTTTTGCTCTCCCTATCACCAGAAAAACATAAAAACAAACTTCAGAATTATTCTATACTATATATAATTATATACATCCTCTATAACAATATTCATTACAAACGTGGGCTAGGTTAAATAGTAAATCCTCAGTTTTCTGTTTGGTATAAGGGGAGGGGAGTGAAAATTTTTGAGTTGGATTTGGAAAAAAAATAGTTTTAATTGATTTTTCTTACTTTTTCATCATACATCTTATCTTTTTTAAAATTCTATAATCCCACTTCAATTTATTTTAAATTCAACTCGGAAAAATTTTCCCTCCCCTCCAAATCCCTCAAATACCAAACAGCTGCCAAGTCTTATGGATGACAAAACTATATGCCAAGAGAGCTTCTGACGGAGACTTGGTACTATGAGATACCAAGTCCCACATTAAGTGGGATGGAATCAATTCAACAGCTAACTTTTGATGTAGAATTCTCCATTCCACTTGGATATATCCAACCCGAATTCGAATGAATCAGAGAATTCAGAAGTAGTAGATAGCAGATGGATTGTGGTCAATGAAGGATCATACCTGCATCTATGACGAGAACCCGGTCACAGTCAATGACTGTTGGTATTCTATGAGCAATGCTAATGATGGTACATGCTGCAAAGTCCTCTCTGATTATCTTTTGTATCACAGCATCGGTTTGTGAATCCACGGAAGCTGTTGCTTCATCCAAGAACAAGAGGCGGCTTCGCTTAAGCATAACCCTCCCCAAGCACAACAACTGCCGCTGTCCCACACTCCAATTCTCTCCGTTATCAACAACTGTACATACAGTTCAATACCATTCCTCATCATTAATCAAAAAACTGAAATTTAAAAGAAACTCATGAAATGAAATAGATCTTTCAAACCTAAAGAGTCCAGTTTCTCCGGCTTTGAAGCCACGGCATCTTTCAGTTGACAGCGTTCCAAGCTCTACAGAAAAATCATTATCTGATTATTAGTTGTATAGTAAAAGGTATTAGGCTTAGTTCTCTTGTGAAAATAAAATGGTTCACTCACCTCCCATATGTCTTCATCTGAATATTGTCCAGTTGGATCAATATTGCTCCTAACAGTGCCCTCAAAAAGAACAGGCTCCTGGGGAATGATACCGAACCGAGACCTGAGGTCGTGAAGGCCTAATGCAGTTATATCGATGTCATCGATGATTATTCTTCCTCCTGAAGGTTCTACGAGCCTGAACAAAACTTGGATTAAAGTAGATTTTCCACTTCCTGTTCTTCCAACAACTCCAATCTTTTCTCCTCCACTAATGCTCAAAGTGATGCCTTTGAGGACCAAAGGAGTGTTGGGACGATACCTAACCTGTTCGCCAGAAAGCAGTCATTAGTATTGCTCCATGCAGAATGTGTAGAAGAGACCAAGAGCTTGCTTTATAAGTAATGCATAATTGTCAAATCAGCTTTTGGTAGAAAATATCCATTGTACCATTTCTTTAAGCATGTGCATAAGAAAGGCAAAACACACAATATAAGGACAGTTATTAGAATGTGCATATAATTTCAATGTAAATTATAATCAACGTGGTCATATATGCTAGTTACCTGCAAATCTTTAATATTAACATGCCCGTGGGCCGGCCAATTCGGGGGAGGTAGAAGATCTTTAATACGCCATGCAGCTTCCGATGGAATTTTTGTGAACTGCTTAATCCTCTCCACAGATACCATTCTGTTCTCAATGAAGCAACTCATGTATATGGCCCAGAACAACACAGAATTTAGGGACAACCCATAAGAGAGAGATAAGCCAACATTTTCTACATCAGACAAAAAAGATCCAATTACTCTATCGTATTAATAAGATTTTGACAGAAAAGAAAAATGTTTGGTCCTTAAATGAGCCATGCTCAATTTGATCCAAGCATTTAAAAATCTATGTAACGTAAAATATGTACCAAAACTTAAACTATGTGCAACATATAGAACCCACATTGATTATCTTCAATAGAGGATCAAAATACCTGGCTTTATGATATTGCTGGGTAATATAATCATGAACATAGTAGAAATACAGAAGACCAAGCTCCCGAGCAATTCTAAGCGAAAACCCAACCACTCATTGGAACCATTGTTGTGGAAATCCATGCGCAGATTTTCATTCACTCGTTTAACATTCTCTTCGCAAAATTTCTTCTGTTTTCTGAATGCACGGATCGTCATGACCCCAGAAATGCTTTCTGAGAAGTGATGAATAACAGGTGCTTTTGTTATTGAATCCAACCGAGTCAATTCACGAGATGAAGAAAGGAAGTAACCCTGCAAGATTAAATTAAGAACAAAGACAAGTTATTAAGGTAAATAAGAAACATATGCTTGGGAACTTTGGCCATTTGACAATGCAAATCATATCATACCCGATACCATATATTCAACCAAATAAGAGGAATCAGCAAGAAGACTGTTGGCCAAGAATTTTGACATGTCACAATGAAGATGCTAAGCACTGTGATGTACATGGAGATCACAATACCCATAAAAACTGGGAGAAAGACATCTACATTAGTCTGATCAGTGGATGCCTGCATAAGTTCAAACCCAATGGAAAATTAAAATGAATACAAATATTTATTTTAGAATATTGGCATCCATGTGGATTAGGTTCTTTCTTACAAATAGCTTGTGACATAGCATATTTGACCATTGAGTACTTACCCTGCTTAATATTCTTCCAGAAGGTGTGGTATCAAAGAAAGACATGGGTGCATGCAAGATGCTTTCAAGAATCTGAGAGAAGAAAATCTGTGCAGTCGTGAGCCCCAAGATGGTAACAGAGAAGGATCTTATAATCACCAAAACAACTGAAACTGCAGTGATAATGGCGTAGACGGAGATAAAAAGAGATGGGTTAAAAACTCGAGCTTGCTCTTCTGAAGTTTCATATGCCAGCCAATAATCACCAGCCATCAGAGATGCTTGCCAAACCAAAGAAATGAAAATTACTCCTAGAATGCCCCACCATCCATAAGCCTCGGTACAATATAATTTATAAATATCCAGGCTCACTTTTCCAGTTTCCCTCTCTTCATCTTTGATGAGTTTAGAATTTTCCTTGCCGGCCTTGGGTTGGTCAAGAGAACTGCTCTCACCATTGGTCTCTCTATCCTTAGAAGCTGGCTTTGGAGATCTGGGAGATTTGGATGGTCTGGGGGAATTTTCGCCAGGCATGTCTTTGCCTTGTTCTACAAGTTCCATAGAAGTCTCATGTGCTGCTACCAGATCTCCAAAATCCATACCAGAATTTAATAGATCATTATACTTGCCCGATTCAACTATCATTCCACCTCTCATCACCTTCAAGCAAAACATTATATCAATATTTTCATTCCTCTCAAAATCAAATCGAGTGCTCAAGACAAAAATAATAAACTTAAAGAAACTTACCATAATAAGATCAACGTTATGCAAGAAGTCTACTTGGTGTGTCACAAGAATAACAGTCTTGGCTTTTAGCGCTCCCCTAACACATTCCTATTTAAAAGACTAAAAATGTCATAACAAGAAGAATGTTGAAAGTATTTGATCAAAAAAAATTAGAAGAATGTTGAAAGTGAGTGATTAATATAAAAGCCCGAGTTTGAGAGTACCTGCCTTGAATATTGAAGACCCGGTATGAGCATCGACAGCACTAAAGACATCATCAAGAAGATAGATATCACAGTCTTGATATACAGCCCTAGCAAGTTGTATCCTCTGCTTCTGACCTCCACTAAGGTTGATGCCACGCTCTCCAATCTCTGTCTGATCACCATCCTCCATCATTTCCAAGTCCTTGTCCAAGCAACAAACTCTCACAACTTCTTTGTACTTATGTCTGTCCATCGGTAATCCATACAAGATGTTATCCTGTATTGTCCCATTCTGAATCCATGATGTTTGAGCTACATATGCCGTACTCCCACAAACCCGAACCTGCCACACAAGTATATATCGATATCATCAATGTCAATCAACATTAATAAGCCTATAAAAATTGTACGATAAAAGTCCCTTGTCATCAAGAAACCATACCTTGCCAGAAACTTTGTGCATCTCACCAAGAATTGATGCTAGGAGAGAAGATTTTCCCGAGCCAACGGTGCCAACAATGGCGGTGAGATTGCCCTTTTTGATATTGATATTAATATTTTTCAAGTCATAATCCCTCTTGCTATCATCATCATCCCAGCTAAAGGTGCCATCTTTCACCTCCACGGCGGTTTGTCCATCACACCCTTCCTCCCGCTCCACTGAATTATCTGATAATTCCTTGCTCATCATATACCTATCCAACCTCCCAAGTGATATCATGGCTTGTGAAAGAGAGATCATTGATTGTGGGAAAACCCTAATGGGTTCCTGCAATATTTTAAAGATTGTCGTTGTGGTGAAAACCGTGCCAGCATCAAGTGGAACTCCAAGCAAAATCGCTGTCCCAAAAGTTAGAGTTGATATCAATAGTGGTGTGCTCCACATCACAGTGAAATTCCCAGCAACAGAATACATAAACTTAGAGAGCCAGCTGAATTCCAACTCGCGAAAGCCCATAATCCTCTTATTGAAATGCTCTTCCCATGCTTGGAACTTGATCACTCTCATGTAATTCAGCATCTCATTAACAGCCTTCATCCTCAAATCGCGATTCTTCATCACATTGAATTGGAACCGGTTGTTTCTTCGAGTACTAAATGCGACAAACAAAATAACACCCAAAATTCCAAGTAAAGCTGTGACCACTGCAGCACCTAAGTATTTGTAAAGCAGAAACATGGCGATCCCAACTTGAAATGGCATCATCCACACGGCATGAAGCTGCAACATCATATCAGATAGTTGTTGTGCATCGACAGCCATATAATTCACTATAGTCCCAATACCATGGTCTTGTCTTGCAGAACAAGACAGCCTTAAACCTTTCTTGTACAATGAGGAAATAAGAGAGCATCTGATAAGCATTCCTAGCTTCTGAGAGTTGAAGTTGAAATGATGAGTGGCTAAAACTTCTATGAACTTTGCAATCAGAAGGATCAAAACCAGGTAGTATCCTTCATAAATAGAGCTTCCCTTGCCAGCAGTGAAATCAATAAAGCTTTGGATAAGAACTGGACCTACGAACATAACACTGAGTCTAACAACAGCAAGGACAGCAGTAAACGCTGCTTCCTTCCAGAAACATCGAAGCAGTGTGATTAGAACAGGATGCTTTGACCTTTCTTGTGGCTTAGGCCATTTCTGTTCAAAGAGAACTGACATTCTTTCAGCTTTATGTTCTGGTGAAAGTGATGGAACTTCATCAATCTTCAAAGGTGACTTGTAACCTTTACTCAACAATGGATTTATCCATAGCCAAAAGGCTTTGGAAGCTAAAGAAGCTGAGGTGAAACCAGATACGTTCGATTTTATATCAGTTTCATCACCATCAACAACAATTAGCGATTCAGTTTCCTGTGTGAAGAAGCTGATCCCAGTAGATCCTTTAATGGCAACAAGGAAGAGGAAAAGAGAAAGAGGCAAGGAAATGAAACAGACAGTATCATCATTCCTAAAGTCAAAGCCTCCTTCAGTTTCTTCTTCCACAGTAAGCAAACGTACAACCCCAGAAACAACGAACAAACAAGTCATGACGAAGTTTAAAATCCAAAAGATTCGAAGTGGAAGGGGATGAGAAACAGCTTGGAATCTCTTTTCATGGATGATTAAGATTCCAAGAATTGCATGAGTCACAGCCTGAACCAACCAAAACAAACCATTGACTTGGTTGTCTCTGACAAATCCCAGAACACTGGCAACAACGTACAATATAGTCAAAACAAGTGTCACAACTAGAGTAAGCTTAAACCAGGTTGTTGTTCTCGTTAAATCTCTGCTATGTCTTATAAGGGGCTTATCAAGTTCAGATGCCACAGCTGGGTTGCTGCCGCCATTAGAGGTGGCGTCGAACCTAGAACAGAGCTTCTTGACGGCGAGCACGAGGAGGCCGAGGATGAGCACAAGATCAATGGCGGACATGAGAGCTCTCTGAGGACAAGGAGAGAGGAGGACAAATTCGAGCCATTGAGTTAAAGTTGAAGGAAACGTAGCACCTGGGGGTTGTTTTACAGGGGAAGAACATGAGAAGGAAGTGATCCAAGTTGTTGCAGAAGAATGCATCTTTCTGCAAAAAGACGATTTCAGCTTGCAACGAAAAATGTGTTCGCTCTATCCTTTTTTTACATCTTCATGGATCCTCTGTTTCTCTGTTCCAAAAACGAACAAACCAGAGTGAAATAGTGAATGATTATAAGAGCAACGAATCTGAAATGAAAAACTCACAAGAACAAAAAATGGGGACAGAGAGAAAAGGGCTGAAAACAGAAGGAAAAGCCGCGAAAAGGTCGTAAATGACCAAATCATTGGTACCGCCTTTTGAGACGTTCCACAATCTCATAAAAGCTCAAATCATGTTGAGAAAAGTTGAACTAAAATCTGGAGTGAAGAAAAAACAGAAGAAGAAAAAAATCACAGCAAAAATATTGAGCTATGGATTTACCAAATCCCAAAATATATATTTTTATATTCTGGATATGGAAGGGTGAGGTAACCAGAAATTCTGGGATATGGAGAGGGGGTAAGCATGAATTCTGGGAAATGGAAACAGGAGAAAATTATTAATAACAAAAAAAAACCAGCTAGAAAAAAGGAACAAGGAATTATGGCGACAAACCAAACAGCTCAATTGGCAGCTCAATTGGCGGGCGTCAAAAGAGACTGATTATTCAGTACTAGTGCTGAACATCATATTCCTGCTCAAAGGACCAAAGTTCAAAAAAAAAATAATCCACTAATAATAAATAATTATAATAATGCATAAATAAATAAATAAACTTGAGAACTTTTCTTTTCTTTTTCTTTTTTGCCAAGAAATAAACTTGAGAACCAAGGCAACGCAGCATACGTTTGACACGTTCTGGCCACAAAACCCACAGGGCGCACAGAGAGCTTTGATGAGCGATGATGAATCTCTCTGCGCAGAGATACATATAGAGAGACAAAGACAGACAGAGAGAAGGTGAGACCCACCGAGAGGGTTTTCTGCTATTTTTATTATGGTTTCCGAGAAATTGGAAAAGGACCTTAGGGGCTGAACAGGAAGGAGAGGAAACCAAGTAAGACTGCTCCTGTTCCTAAATTAAGGATCTTCATTCATTTATAAGATGCTATATATATACACCCCCACATCAAGGTTATAAAGAAAGTAAAAGAGTTTTGTTTTGTTTATCAGAAACAATATTACATATAAATTAAAATAAAACTTCCATCACATAATTATATCAACTTGTGTAAAATCACTTCTAAAGATTCCCAAACATATACTCTCTATATAAAATTGAATTCCATGCATATCTTCTTCATTGATACATCTGGTTTGAAAATCCTTTTACTTTTTTTACCAGAAAATTATTTTTTTATTTTTGAACTTAGATTTTAATCACACTTTTTATTTTAAATCAAATAGTAGAATATAAATATAGAATAATACTCCCTTGATTCCTTTTTAAACATGTAAAAAATAAATTTTATTCTAATAAAATACCCTTATTTATGCAGAGGAGAGAGAATACCAAATGTCAAAAAATACCCTTCTTATTGTCTAAGAATTTAAACCGGCTTTTCCATCATTACCCTCATTAATTATACGTGTCTCATTTATCTCTCATATACTCTCTTCCTAAACATGGTTAAATCTGGAAAAAAAATATAGCTTACATATTTATTACGTCTAACTGACATTTTGAATCTGAATAATTTTGGCAGCTGTTGCTAGTAAAAAAGCACAGGAGAGAGTATTAATATCACAACACAATCATTAATTGATAAAACAAAATAAATAATTCAGATGGGATATGAAATGAATACTATACAGACAAACACAGGAAAAAAGAAAGAAAATTATACAGATAAACATTTGGGTGGCGAACACAAATAATTAAGCAGCAACCAGCTCCAAAGTCTTCCAAATCAAAATCAACCACCACTTCAAAATAGAAACAACGTGTAGAATTTGGACTCTTATTCCACAATGAAACTACTAGAGTTGTGACCCAGACCAACTTATCCTTCTAGGGGAAAAAATTATTTAAAAAAGTAGAATTTTCATCCCAAAAAAAATTAGAATTGTATTGTATTTATTTGAAAGAGATGTATTGGATTTGGTTGGCCAAGAAATGGACATTAAATAAACTATTTGTTTTACCAGAAAAGTGTAACAGTTAAGAGCTTGTTTGGCGGTCCGTTGCAGAATAAATTTTGTGAAGTTTAAAGTAAAATCTAGGTTTTGGAAAATAGATTTTCAGAAAATAACTTTTATGGATTTTGAGGTAAAACCTACGTTGTGAAAAATAATTGTGTTTAGAAAGTTATTAGCTTTTACGAAATTCGAGGCAAAAGAAGTAGGAAAGAGAAAGAAAGAAAAAAGGGGAAAGAGAAAATTTACTATGGGAGAGTATGTGATTTGATAAGAAACAACTTTTTCAAACCTATATTTTAAAAAAATGTGAGTATTTGAACAAAATCGAGGTTTCCAAATGGGCTCCCAAACAAACCCTTAGTACATGTTTACGTAAAGGAGATAAAAGTCCTCTTACATACTTACCTTAACTTGTGTAAAGTTATTTTTCTAATAAATTCTCAAACACACAGTTGACTCCTAGTTTGTAGCCAATAGGTATTGAAAGTCTTAATTATAAAGAGCACAGACAAGTGGGGCGAGATGGGACCTCACACAGTTGCTTGGATGAATATTGCCTCAAACACACTATCTAAGCCAGCATCAGAATAAAAAATAACTAGCATCAAAATAAGCATATTGTCTGGACACTAACTCCATATCTATCTTTAATATAAAATATAATTGATTTTTTTTATATTAAAGATATCAAATACATTATTTTTTATTATAACTAAATATATTACTTAAAAATATTTTATTTATATATATAATTAGATGATATATCAGTTTATAAATCAGATAAATTAGTTTGAACAAATATGATGAATATAAAAATTTAAATAATGTATTTAACCTTTTTTTAAATCTTCTAAGAAAATTCAACTACGTCTTTAAAATATGAGTGGTATTTTTCTTCCAACATATCGTTTTTTAAAATATAAATAATCGAATTGTACTGATCAAAAAGTGGCAATGAAAATTAACATAAAAACTATGATTTATTTTTTAAAAACACTCTTATTTATGAAAAGAGTGGGTGGGTGAGATAGAGTATAGGCAGTTAATTAATATACTAAGACTAACCAATAATTAATGGAAAAAATGAAAATGATAGTAAAAATGTTAGTGAGTCTTTTATTTTCTATAATAATTAGCAACATCAAGAAGTCAGTTTTTGCATATGATAATGCACCAAAATGGAGGCCAAGTTCCGGAATGACGAAGGGCCAAGGCGATTACCGATTGAGTGAGGACGGAGTCCAAAGCGAAGGCGACGGACGGAGATCCAGCGGCATGTGCCCAGGTGAAGAATCGATGTCGAGCAAATCAAGAACCTCAACTGGTCGATCAAATCATGAACCTCGACTGCTCGAGCAAATCATCTTGAAATTCATAAAACCATATGAAAATATATAAAAAAACTATCTTAAAATCTGTAAAAATATCTAAAAATCCGTAAACCACGATCATTTCTCCCAACGGAACTCCTTTCTCTTATCGAAATTCCCAGACACACACTAAAACTACAAACTCCAATAACAACATACTATATATGCTAGTTTACTATTATCATATTATTTTTTTTTCTAAAATAACATTTCAGATTAATTGATTATTCTGTGTTTCCCAATGTTTAAAAAACTGCACTGAATATTGAATTGGGTAAGATAGTGTTTCAATAGTTGACGAATTAGATTAAGGTTAATCTGGAGTCAGACTAACTATATTAAAATAATAGAATTTATTAACTTATATTTTATTTTATAAAAATTAATATTTAAAAATTAAAACATTATTTTAATTTTACGCAAATTTTAAATTTGTACTATTTAATTAATATAAATGAACCTATTTCACTGTCTACAAAATTAATCTAAATCAAGGCAACAAAATTCTACCAATAAGTATTTAAAGGCACCAACTTCACCACCAAGTATTTAATATTACTATGTTTTCATAGCTTAAACTTGAGATATCTTGACA
>JANTPZ010002786.1:0-16254 GCA_025593235.1 Vachellia pachyceras
ATTCTTCCTAAGAACGTAACTTAATATTTAACTTGGTACATTTTAAGATTCAAATTTGTATTATTATTTCTTGTCCCCAACATCTTCTGTGCAGGGTCATGATGTGTGGTGCTCCGTAACAGAATAGTAAAGTCCCTCTATTACTATTGAGCCATTTTATGCCTTTCTTTTTTAAGGGAAAAAATATATTCTCGTACATACCAAATATAGCAAGAATTTTTAGTGCATCTCCAGGCTTTAGAGATAGCTGTTTCAGAACCCTTTTTATTGCACTTTTACACACTTTTCTTGAAGCATCCTGGATCACAACCACCCTCTGAGGCTCTAAGGACATTTTTAAAAAAGAAATCTGGTTTGAAGTATTTCTCTCAAATTTTTCTTTGATGTTGATCCCCTAAATGAATGATAATTAGTTAATAGTAGTATTATACTTCAGCCATAATGCCTTTTTTTTTCCCTTTCATATGCTTTCCCTTCATAGTTTCTGTGTTACTGATAAATGATCTATACATGAAGGAATGAAGTAATCAGTACCAAAAGTTGAAACCAAAAATAATCAAAGAAAGCCTCAAAGAAGAGAGATATATACAAAAACACACATTTCTCAAACTATACTTCCAAAAGTCTCAACAAAACAGTGAAGGAAAATAAGTAGGAGCTTCTCAAGAGATAGATAGAAGTATATTCGGATATTCAGTATGAGGGTATGACTGTATGAAGAAGAAGATGGAGATTTTACGAACCATTTTAAAGAATATTATATTATTTTTTAATTCACCTATTGCTTTCATGTAATTGCAGATTCTATTTTAATCTGGTATTGTTGGCCTCTAAGAAGGCATCGGTAGGTCCAAAGCTTTTAAACCAAGTGTGACAATGTTGATAAGTTATTTTGTTAATTTTTGATAGTCTCTAAGTTGGTTTTGGCTGGTAATGGATAGGAATCCACGCCAGAATAAAATGGACAATTAATAAAGTCAGAAATGAAGACAATATAAATATAAATATGAATATCCATAGAAAATTTGTATGTTACCGTATCAAAGTTCCAAGGTTAATATAATCTTTAGTCTCTTAAATTTACTTCCATTTGGATTTTGGTTTCCAAGTTTCGTTTTCTGTTTAAAACATTATTTTTTATAATTTAATAAAAACCTGGACTATTTTGCCCTTCAAAGGATCAAAACCCATGTTTTGAAACTTAAGAGACAAAAACCATGTAAACACTTTTACAAGTTTAAACTCCGTTACCGATGTGAGGATCTTGTTGGTAGGCAATCTAAAAGTATTTTTGTAAACAGTCTTTGAGCATGGAGGCATGTCATGATCTAAGCCTTCTTCAAGACTTAACTCACCTAAATTTTTACATAATTTAAAAAAATGACAACTATTAATAAAATGACATATGTGTTCCTTAAGTCCTTCATTCTCTTGTTTTTTAGCCATTAGTTTGATTCTCAAGCTTCCAACAAGTAGCAAATGGCGCTGACACCAAGCATTAAAATATGACCAATTGATCCAAGTCTTGCTATAATGCTCTATTGTCACTGATATTTCTCATTATTTTCACATATTTGCACACCTATTTGAGGATTTTAGGATTTTAATTCTTGTTTTTAATTAATTTGCTTTCTAATCATTCTAGTTTCCTAGTTTATTTGGTATCATATGATTTATATTTTATTATGTAGGTGATTATATTGTGGTTCGTCTGCTTTATTTTGTTTTGATCCTTTTGGGACAATAGTTTATTAGTGTGTGGAGGATTATAATTGTTTGGTTTGGTTCACTTTAGGAAGTTTGAATAATAGTTTGTTGCTTTAGTTTGTTAACCAGAAACTTCATAAAATGTCTAAAGTGTATCTAACATCTTAAAATATTTTTCAAGGTGCACTCAGCACCCTAAAATATTTTGTGGTGTGTCTAATACCTTGAATCATTTTTCAGATCCATCCTTCACCATAAAGTATTTTTTATGCCTTGGTGTTGATACACCAAACAAACATTTTAAAGTTATAGTTTAAAAAATATATCAGGATGCTGGATACACAAAAAAATACTTTAGGATATTGAACACATATGAAAAATACTTTAGAATGATGGGTATACTATAAAATATTTTAGGGTGCTGTATGCATTTAAGAAAATAGTTTAGACCGGTGGATGCACCTTAAGCCGATCTTTTTTTTTTCCTTTGCAAGTTTTGGCTAGCTCAAAATAGGTGAAAAAAACATTGAAATTTAATAAAATGGTTCAAAAGCCCAATGCTAATCTTAAACCTGTATATTCAAAGGTTGAAATAAGAAAACATCAAGGCTTGAGAAGAAACTGACTTTGTAGAATCAAACCTATTAAGTGCACGATTGAGAGAATGTATGGACTCTCTAAACACACGTTTAATATTGTTTTTCCGTAAATCAAGATAATATCATTCACATATTTTTCTCATAAACAGTAAAAGTACTTATTCACCATTTTTCCAAATGGGCCTAAAAGACAAACCTTTAGGCCATGACACCCTATTTTCCCTCATGTAGTTATAAGCAGTGGTGGACCTAGGACCTTGACTCAGGGGGTGCAAACTATTTTTTGAGAAGATAAGTGAGACTTATTATTAATATAGTTTAAGAAGAATTTGAGTAAAAATTTAGTGGATTCAAAATTAGTAAATGAGTGGGTGCAAAATAAATCGCATAGTACTAATATATACCTAATTTTTTGGAAGTCAGGGGTGCGGCTGCACCCCTGAGATCAATGTAGGTCCGCCATTGGTTATAAGTAAATTAGTTAGGACAAATAAACTTACAATGCTAACTATACTGTACATGTTTTTCAATACAATACTATGTTAGACTCAACTGTGAGTTTAATAATAAGGCATGCATTATATTATTTCAAACCTATGTAACATGAACAATTGTGAATTATATATGAGACATTTTTGTCTACTAATGCTTCTCCCCTTTTTAAATGAAGTTCTATTTCTCATTGCATTATTGAACGAAGAAAAAGAAAATGGACTAAATAATGCATGGATGAAAATGTTCTTGTTTCATTTTTCTTTCTCGTAGGAATTTTCTTATTATTTATTAATTATTAATAGCCGATCTCTAGATACTGCTTGAAAAAAAACAAAATATTTAGTTGCATGAGATTCCAAGACTTGTTTAGATTGAAAGAAACAAATACAAATATTTTATCAATTATTTAGGCCAAACCACTACATTATCATAATCAACCCCCCCCCCCAAACACACATCTTGTAGCAAATAAGATAAAGTGCAGCATCTAAAATATGCTAAATAAAAATGGAAACAAGAAGAATAAAACAAAGGTGGCATTTTCAAATTTGAAAAATAGTTTGATATTTAATATGAGAGTCAATTAATTTTTTTAGAAGATTAAAAAGTTAAATAAATTACTTAATTATAACATATATTCTAAAATAATTATGTGTATTGAGACAGATTAATTTAAAAATACTAAATATATCAGTTAATTAACTTATTTAATCTTTTAAAAAGATCTGAACTTCTACTGACAATATATTGTGACTTCAAATAAGTAAATTATTCAAATTAGATTCTGTTCCATGCAAGTGTTACATATGAATCAATATTGTGCTTGTTTGGGAACTTCGTTCCCCAACTGTGTAAGTAAGTCGAGACAAAACCATCTCAAAATTCATAAAAACCATCTCGAAATCTGGAAAATCATCTAGAAATTCATAAACTCCTTTCTCTTAACGGAAATCCTTTCTCCCAACGGAGTTTCCAAACACACACATTAAAAGGGACACGCTAGCTTCTCATTACATCAAACCCTTAAGACAGGTTTGGTTATGGAGGGCAATTCTGTTAGAAATATCGTTAATTGGTATTTATCGAAGAATTTTTTTAATTGTAAAAGCTAATATGTTAACATCATCTCCTAAATTTATAATATTTTAATCAATTTTTTTATCTGAATTTAATTTTCAATACAAATAATTGAAAAAAATGATTTTAAAATTTTATACAAATAACTAATTTAACTAACGTTAAGCAACATTTAAATTGCGGTAATTACCTACCCGCCACAACACTACGAGCGGAGGGAGTATCGAGTATTTTACATTACTACTTGCTAGTTATGTTATCATCCTCGTTTCGTCACCGAAGTTGAACAATTAACAAAGCACTCGCCAGCTTTGGATTCGTCCCCTTCCCTCCCTCCCTCCCTCTCTCTTCCAATGTCTCTCACTGTCAAACTTACTCATCACTCTATCTCGATACCTCCTTCACGTTCCAATTCCCAGGTATTACTTCTTTATAGCCTAATAATTCCTTCTTTTTTTCCGCATCTTATCAATGAGATTTTACTTATCGCTCCATTTTTCTGTGGATTTCATTCTCTTGTTCTGATCCTTTTTCTTTATGTGCGCGCGCGCTTGAATTTGGGGTAAAGGTCATCCATGAGAGCGTACTCACGCGTGGTCACTTTGTTAAGCGGAGTAATGCCCGTCTGCTTCACAGCCTCCGTAGAAGGCCTTGCTTGGCTAACAGCAGCGACAATGTGAGTAACATATCATGATATTTTCAACTAAATTCCTTCTTTATCCTTTTTTGATGTGTTTCCATGATGGATTTTGTGTGTTCGAGTGTGATTTTGATTCATTAGTTAATTAGAATTGGAATTTATCGTTGTTGCAAAATCTGCTTCTTGTTCCTCATGGCGATTCTTGCTTTAGAATACCTTCTTTCAATTAAATTTTACTGTGAATTTTGTTTATATTTGTCATTTTTCTTTTAATATCAACGAACTTGGAACCCTTTTAGTAAGGTAATCAAATGCTTTGGAAAAACTACGCTAGTGTGTAATGGTTGAATACCGCTATCACTGCGGTTGCTGGTTCAGATCGCAATCTGCATAAAAATACCTGGTTTGCTAGAATAAACAACTTTGGTGGTCTTTAACCTTGGAAGATGTTTACTTCAATTTTGGGATAATAGTAAAATGCATTGATATATGGTAAAGTGATAATAGGAATACAGGGAAATGTCCCTACAATGATGATGGGGCAGAAGGGATTGGAAAATGATGTTCTGAAGCAATAAAAAGTCATAGTGTTGATGTTGATGATCGGATCTGTGATAACCATTACCATTACTTTCATTTCTTCATTCTTTAATGGTATGATGCCTTGAAATGAATGGTGAAGATTCCCCTGGAAATGGTTATTTTGTTAACTATAATGACAATGTACGGAAAAAAAGATTTGCTGAAATATGGGAAAAGAGTATTTTTCTCAGAAAGTCACTATCCTCTGATAAAAGATTAACAAATTTAACATTTCTTGAATTTTCTGAAATTTTCTTCCTCATGAAATGTTCTACCATTGCATTAAATTATGTCTATGACTTTACGCTTTTTATGACTAATTGGATTATCATCATATCTCTTGTTGGTGGAAGGTCAGGCACACGATCTATCAGATGCAGGCAAGCATGAAGGTATATGACTACTTGTGTTTATTTAAGTATGCAGTAGTTTGGATCTTTTCATTTGAACTATATGTGTATTCTAATTCCATGCAATGAGCCACATTGTTCACTATTTATAAGTAGTGTAACTTTTAGATTCTATATATATACACATTGATTGTTTCTTTTTTTTTTTCCTTGTAGTATTTTGAATTAAGGACATTATTTGCTGGTCAAACAGCTGTGGGTTCAATTTCCAATCCACTCATTCATATTTGATCATCTAGTTAAATTATAAAGTTACCATATGTCATAATGCATAGACTGCACATGCCACCATAGACCACTGGCTATGGAAATCTCTAATCCATTTTGATGGTAGCACTGTGTTTTGAAGTTTGAACAATGGGTAGGCAATGTGTTTTGTATGAAAAAACACCTTTAATGTCAACATAAAAATAATGAGTAGAAGTTCATGTATATGTTCATTCATTTGCTTTCTACTTTGTTTTTCATCTGTAGTGCAGCCTTTTCACCTACTTGCTGAGTTGAATAGAGCTATCCTCAGTTGTTTGACTGTGTTTACAGTATTGTGTCATAGCAAGTATCTAATATTTGTTGTCCTCAAAACAAAAATAAAATTCTTAAAAAGGTCATGAACATTTTTCATTAGATTTACATGAGAAGACTCCTTTATGACTTGTGATAATTGAATAGGCGTTTGATCTACCCAATCACATTGCGTAGAAGGAATGTAACAGATTAAGCACTTCCATTATTGCAACTGCAGGGAAAAGGGAAAATTGTTGAGTCTGTCAGTTCAAATTACATATCTATATATATAGGATGTCATCATTTATCCTTAGCATGGACCTCTTGGTCTTGATTTTGATTTGAAGTTTCAAGTGTCCTAAGTCATAACCACCACAGGGTGTTTTTAGGTTCATCAGAAAGTGAAGATACTATGAAAGCGGAGTTTTTGGCAAACAATGAGTATGTATTACCTGCCCTGTTTTACTCTTTTAGAATTTAAAGATTCTAAAAAATTTCACAACTGCTCTTTCTTGTATATTATATAATAAGTTGATGAGGTATGATTGTTTCATGACACGGAGCCTCATGCAATAAGTTGATGCATTATGAATAAAAAATTATGGAATAAGCACAATAAATAGAGAAATGGATGCATCGTTTGCTTGGGAGATGGAAAAAATTGCAGGGAAGGCCAGAGGGAGGGAGGAATGAAGGTGATACCCAAATTTTTTTTGGCCAAATAATGGTACCCTAATCAAAACCTTTATCTTTCATCACTAATAGATTAAGTATGGAAAATATGATCTCTCCCCCTTTTATGCTGTTTTCTCGTAATTTAGATTAAGAACTTGTGTAAATTATCGATGGAGGCAACTTTTTTGTTGTAACAGTGATTTCTTTGCTTGAAGAGTTTTGGCCAGCTCTCATTTGTTTGATTTATCAGGATCCTGACAAAACTGAAGAGATACGGAGTTTCTGGTATCCTTTCGTATGGACTACTGAACACAGCATACTATCTCACAACATTTCTTTTTGTGTGGTACGTGAACATGTGCAAGAATAATTTATTTTTTTGGTTAAAAAAACTGTCATATATTGATGAGACTCATTGTATATGTACACGTGATGTATGATTGGGTTAATATTGTAATAGTCCTATGTTGTGGTCTGGGGCCGATGCCTATGTTCTCTGGGGATATCATAGTGTTCTAGGCTATATTGTACCATGATGCATTGAATCAGTTCACAGGTGTTAAGAATCCCCCTTCTACTTATTTATCGCTTGTTTTTGAGGTAATAGGCATTGGGCTATCCTTGTAACCCCTTGAATGCCGTCGGATGTAAACATTAACTTGGAATTTGCTGTTTGTTTGCTAGGCTTTGCGTGGTTCCAGCACCTAAAAGGATGGGTTATCTTGCAGCTGCAGAACGGTAAGAACATTTATATTAACTCATTCCATATGATTTCCCCCCTTTTAAGTGTGTCAGTAGGATTATAACTTTTCATCCATTTCTAGATTTCTCAAAGTGATGGCTATGGTCTGGGCTGGCAGCCAAGTGACGAAACTTGTAAGAGCTGGAGGGTGAGCTGCCTGCTTGAAATCTTTAACGTAACTTATTTCATAATAATCTCTTTTGTGGTCTTAAGTTATATTGTTTGAGTAGCAGCATGGAAATTCTTTTAATTGGGAAAAAAACATGAGTGCACGTTTTAAGTGTTTGCTATTGGATTATGTTATTTGTTTAACAATCTATCCAAAGATTTGATTGTTGATAGAATATAATGGTGTCTTGTGATCTATGTGATTAGCCCTATCTAACGGGATAAGATTTAATTTTGTTGCTCTTGCTGCTGTTAGGTTAGGTTATGGAAATCTGGTGTTTCTTAGGGAGTGAATAATGCGACACTGAATTTAAGTGCCATGATAGGACTTTATTAGGCTACTTGATACTCAACATTTAAGAAACTTTACTTAAGTCCTGTCCTTCCTAGTTCGTTTGCGCATCTTGATGGACTATTGACTGTGTTTATGGGAATAATCACAATTGCAAAATGCCCCTTTGTAAATTATGCAATGCATAATCTCAGGGGATGAACATAACCACTGCCATTTGATACTATTGGAGTTTTTTCTGATGCAGAGCTTTAGCATTGGCGCCTTTTGTAGACAGAGGATTATCATGGTTCACTGCCAAGTTCCAGTTTGAGTCTCAGGGGAAGGTAATCTCCTGAACTATATTTTCTCCCTTGTTCTTTGTGTGCGTGCGTGTGTGGGTGTCATGGGGCTGAAGCTCAGGACAAAATTGCATCATGAGAGTCAAAAGCTCACGCCATGTCCCTAAGCTAGATGGATATCCTTGATCTCCAACGGTTCATCAACAACAGTACTATGGACAAATTTTAAAACTCTTAACACCTGACCGATTCTCTAAAATATTGATTAAAAAAAGGAATAATTGCCTTCACTTCTTTCACATTTCATAATTTCTTTAAAATATTTCATAACAACTTAATATTATAACATCATGTTGGACAAAAACTATTTTGATCCTTATAGTTTAGTACCATTATCATATCAATTTATATCCCTATTGGCTTCAAAAGTTCCATGATGGAGACTAAATATAGTACGGGAGGTCTAAGAATTCAATTGAGTAGTATGAGACCATGGGGAGCTCATTAGAGTATTTAAATAGGTTGATTCTTCTAGCTTGCCATTGAGATGAGCACTGAATGAGGACCTAAAAATGGGATTTGAACATCCATCTATCAATCAGTTTCATCCACTGTTTATGGAATGTATATATAGATGGGTTGGTCCTTCCTTTTTAATAATGGAAGTAGATCCTCTCCTTTTTTTTACTCCCTTTCTTCTCAATATTTCATCTTCATAAAATAAAAAATGAGGCTTGAATTTAATATTTTTATAAAACTCTTATTGTAATATCTTATAAATTATTTTTTTTATTTTTATGCTGCAGTTATGAATGTATGAATCAAAATTTCAACATTATATATTTCTTTTATCTAATGGTGAATGAGAGATTTTGAGAAAAAAATAAGAGAACATTGCAAGGGTGAAATTGAGAGGAAATTATGTTTTAGGGTGTTAAAATATTAGTGCAAAGCATACTTAGGGTTCAATTGATAAATCATGATAAGTAGGAAACCTTATAAAACATTTGAAAAATCATTTTCACATAAATTGAGATAAAACGCATCTCTCACGTGTTTACATAAAACTTTGTAAAATCATTTAAAATAAACAAATTGAAACAGTCACTAAATTCTTGTACAATCTGCAGGCATTCATGGCAATCGTGGCGTTTTGTATTGGGTTGGCCATCGTCATATTTTTGGTCATCACATTGCTTTGGGCATGATGCTACCTCTATCCTGATTGGAGCCACCTACACACATTTGTATTTTAAGTATGTTCAGTCATCTTTCAATGCTTCTTTCTAATAATCTACCATGCTCCTTAATTTTTGTCAAGGATCCTTTTTTTTTGTTACTAAAATTTTAGGAAAGGTGTTGGGCTCACCCATGATCCAAGGGTAGGGCACCTAACTCATGATCTACTGGAACCTATACCTACGGGCACGGGAGCATGTCAACCCAACTTAGTAAAGTTGGATTGACCTACTTGTGTGGTCAATGAGCCTTTTTTGTACCAAATTTATGGGAAAATACAATTAATATCTTGATCTGTTACTCTCACTGTAATACTCCCTTCCGTTCGTTTCATAATCTTTAATTAACTACTGTGCCTAAATTGAAAAAGTTAAAATGAGGGCATTTTTAGGTTGTCTTTGGAGAATAAATTGTCAAAATTGGACCGGTATACTTCCCTAAACTGGTTGATATTTCTAGGGTTTGTCTAAATAAACAATGAAAAGTACTTTTTCAATGCAATTCACAATTTACGAATTAAACATGTAAAAAGAATTTTATCTCAATTTACATGTACATAATTTTATAACACAAACATTATGAAGAGACGTTTGTTTTTCTAGATTGATTTTCTTCCTCCAGATTAGTTCAATTGTTGATATGGCTTTGGCTTTTTTTAATAAGAATTATTCATAATCCATGGAAGTTGATGGTGAAGAAGGGGAAGAGGCTTCTTTTTTTCATCAAGTGTTGATATGGCTTTGGCCGATAGATTTTGGGTCTTAACAAGTGTTGACTAGTTTGCTCTCAAACCATGATTTGAATATTTTTGGCATCCAATCCAAATAAACAGTTATAGTTAGGGAAGTTTTAAGGTTATAGATACTAATTGTAAAAAAGTAATCTTTTAAACATCTGTGTAATTTTTTATCAAAAAAAAACATCTGTGGAATGTTTTCATGAGGATAAGAATGTAATATTCAAAGGGGGGAAATGCGAGAAATCTCTAACGATAACTGTATTGGCGATCTGGTACGAGCGTAGAGAATAAAAAATAGATAGGTGTATTAAAATTAAGGTTTAAGCTTAAAACTAAAGGCACAACAAAGCATTATAGGTTGCGTAATCTTGGTTAATTTTATTATATTTAGTTTAAATTTTCTTTCAATTGTAGTTTATTTTAAGAATTTGATAAATTTTATATTTATTTTATTAGATCTATAAGATAAAGAGGTAAATTATAAATTATAAATTTATATATATTTGCTTGTCAACCACGCACTTGAAAATAAAAAAAGGGCGAACAGTTATAATTTTTCCTACCTCAAAAAATTAAGAGCCTGCATTCTAGTAACGAACCTGAAGTCGACAATGGCGGATACGACAGGACAGCATGAAGAATTAAGTGATGGATAATTAAATTAACATCAAAATGAAAGATAATATCATTTCTACAGTAAATTAAGTTCTTGTTTCCAGTTAGATAGAAAGTCATGAAAGAAATAGTCAAATACCTGGTGGAATTGGATGTCTATTTGCAGCGGTATTTGCAGCACCAATACAAACTTACTCCCATTGCCATGAAAAGTCTAAATCTAACATATATACTGTAGCCTACCTCCATTCTCATCATTAGATCAAGCCCAGCCCCCTCCTGGGTTTCCTTTCTTCTTGTTGCTCCAATTGCCACCATCAGAACCTCCATCACCGGAAGAACTACCACCAGTGTTAGCCCAACCACTGCCGCCGCCACCTGAGTGATCAGTTCCTCCAGCCTTGGCCCATTGTCCACCGAAACTTTTGTTGTCATCATTACCTCTACCTCCCCAGCCACCACCTTTACTCTGTTCGCTCCCTCTTCCCTGTCCTTGGCCTCGTCCCCCCCAACCACCACCAGAGGATACACCTTCATTGTTACCATTGCTGTAACCTTCTCCCACACCATCATTACTCCAACTATTTCCTTTGTTACCTTCCCAACCACCACCACCACCACCAGAGCTGTTCTCATTGCGTTCTTGGCTATTCCGATTGCCCCCATCTGGGTTTCCTTTCTTGTTGCTCCAATTATTCCCACTAGAACCTCCATGACCAGAAGAATTACCACCACCACCACCAGTGTTACCCCAACCACTGCCACTACCCCCAAAGTGATCAGTTCCAGCTTTGACCTGTTGTCCTTCAAAGCTTTTGTTGTCATCATTACCAGCACCTCCCCAGCTACCACCTTTACTCCATTCTCCCCCACTTCCCTGTCCTTGACCCCGTTCCCAACCACCACCATTGTTATTACCTTCAACACCATCATCACCCATACTCTTTCCTTTGTTACCTCCCCAACCACCACCGCCGGAGCTGTTCTCATTGCGTTCTTGGCTGTTCTGATGACTAGCCTCAGTAGTTCCCCTGCCATTGCCATCACCAAGAATACTCTCACTCCAACTCTTTCCTTTATTACTTCCCCAATCTGAACTCCATCCACCACCATTGTAGCTGCCACTATCACCACCTTCACGTCCACGTCCTTCACTGTCACCTTGCCCCCCTCTACCTCTCCTTCCTCTTCCCCTTCCCCTTCCTGAAAAATTATCATTATTCCAGCTGCCACTGCCGCCACCACTGTAATCATTTCCAGTGTTGCTCCATCCGCCGCCACTATAGTTGTCATTATTACCTCCCTGTCCCCGTCCCCGGAAACCACCTTGGTCCCCTCTGCCTCTTCTTCCTCTTCCCCTTCCTCTGTCCCCTCCTCGTCCTTGTCCCCAATCACTATCATTGCTACCACTAGCATCCATCTCACTCTCGTAATTACTCTGCTGCCAGGTGGTTCCTCTGTCATTGTTTTCACCAGCAGCTCTTTCACTCCAACTCTTGCCTGTATTACCTTTCCAACCGGAAGACTTAGTATTAGCCCAACCGCCATCATTATTGTTGCTTTCAGTTTCAATCCCAGCATTGCCCCATCCACCACCACTGCTTTTGTTGTTACATTCATCACTTTGAATCCAAGTTCCCCTTCCCCAGCTGCCTTTAGTATCATTAGTGGGTTCATAAACATTGCCTTCACCTGTTGAACCTTTGCCGCCCCAACTCTTGTCAACATTACTTGCCCACCCAGAAGAATTAGAATGAGACCAACCATTACCGCCGCTAGTCTGGTCATTTTGAGCACTGCCCCCATGTCTTCCATCATACCCTTGGCTCTGACCCCATGTGTCTTCACGTCCACGCCCGCGCCCGCGTCCACGACCCCGGCCACGACCACGGCCTCGGCCATCCCCCCCATTGTGGTCTGAGAGGCATAAATTAAATGAGAGAAATTAGATGTAGATTCACAGATATAAGGAAAGAAGTAGGCAGCCATCAAGGAGGAATTTTAATATAAATTCTGGTTGCAGTTCAGTTTTTCAGAGAATTTTGTAGATACAATAGACAAGCAATATTACATTGTGAAGAAACATTTTGCCCCGCACAGTAACATGTAAATTTATTCTCAATGCTGAAATATATATATAATGACATGGTTAAACATTGACTCAAGATAGAAAATGAGCCACAATGACATTTTTCAGATGAACAGACAGCTTAAAGAGACGAGAACTATTTACATGCCCCTCTAACACTGTTGAAAAGAAAAAATATTTCTTCAAAACAATTGCCTCATTCTTCTTGAGTGACAGGAATTGCCAAAACCTCAGGTGGAGGAACATATTCATCTCGGTTCTAAGTTTAAATTTATGGCTTGCTATACGAGATCAACCCGATGTCAATCATCCACCAATTAAAACTTGTGACATTGTACATTTCCAAATATTATTTTTTATGTGCATGCATATGTAAATAATTATATGTAACATGATTGATATGCATATGGACTCGTGAAGTGACTCAAATTACCCAAAGGGTTTAAAATGAATAGAAAAGCGAAGGATCAAAGTCAAAGAGGCTTAGGAACTAAATTGTAAATTTGAAGGGACTCCATTGAAAGAAATAATACAACATTACAGTTTTGTAAATCGACTAACTCGTTATTTCGCTAAGAACTTGAGGGACCAAATGATTGGACATTTTTAAGAGCAAATCTGTTTGCTGAACATTAAAAATTAAAATAAATGAGCCAAAGCATGAGAATAATATGTCAAAGTGAAAGAATTTTGGGGACAAATAAATGTGTTAAGTAATATGATTAACCGGAAATGAAGTGATGTTCATTATGATGTGATTCAAAGATATGAAATGGCACGAAATCAAGCTGCTCCAATTTGCATTTCATTTGGCTGAGCAAAACGGAACTTAATTTGACCTCATTAATATTTCATTTATACGCCACATATGGGGAACTGTGACAAATGCAATTTTAAGGGTGGCAAGTAAAAGGTGAGGTGTTAAGCAATGAGAAAATAAATCAAATGCCATCGAATTGAGTTGGGTGCTAAGTGGAATTCACATGTCAAGAGCAAAATTAACGGTGGCCAAGTGAACAACAATGCGTTAATAAAAATTTAGTTATTGAAAACTACAGCTGTTAAATCAAATAACTTAAATGAAGAATATTGACGATATACCTGTGGACTGCTCATTCTGGAATACATTGAATCTGCGGTCTCCATCCATAGACTTCCCCCATGAACCACCTATGATAGGTTTTTTTGGTGGTAAAATGTTATCATTGATATGATTCTGGAAGTATGCCACCAGCTGCTCAATGTTCTCAAATAATTGCTTTCTAAATTTAAATCCTTTATGATGAATACCAATAAACTCATGATGCAGATGTGTACTTCTAATGTAAGACAAGATGAAAGCGCCAGGATGCTCAAATGAAATTGCAAAACCATACACTATCCTTTTCGGATATTCTTCCTTCTCCAGTTTTAATAACTTGTCAACCTCAGCTTTTGAACCCTTAAATTTTTGGTGATTCAGTATCACTTTCAGATTAACCACCAATGGATTGACAAAGCGTTCCACAACCTATTAACACAGCAGGGAAAAATAATGAACTGATATAAAATAAGTCAAGACAAAAATTCAGGTGTGTAATGAGTAAGCACCAATGCTTAAAAAATTGAATTTCCTTCCAGGGCATTGTCACAAAACTGAGAAAAATAGAGAAAAATAATTATTTTTCTCACGTCATAATCCAAAAGCCACTAGATCTTGAAATCAGGATAATTTCGCTTTATACAAAAAAACTCTTAGGCCATACGTCATGATTTAGTTCAATGATCGACCGACCTCCACCGAAACTAAAATCAGGACCCACAAATTCTCAAATTGGACCACTGATTGCAATTTAGTTTGGTTTCAGCTCCTGCATCTCAGTTCTTCAAGTTTGCAAGTGTTTTGTTATCTTCAATTATGATAAATAAATCAAATACATACCAGGAAAATATGTACCAACACTGCTATTAAATAACCGATAACCAATATTTCAACAATGCAAAATTGCATTGATAGTCAGTTTTTTTTTTTTGGGAGGGCATAAGGGTGAACATTTAGTGGAGTCAAAGGTGAGATGTAGGAATATGTCCTATTTGTAAAGTTGTGTCAGAATCTGGGCAAACTTTGAGCAGAATATCAATGAAGTTTGTTAGTGGGATTTAGTGTGCTAGTCTCATTTTTATTCTACAGGGGGTGACTTATCACATGGCAGCTTGTTCGGTTGGTTCCCTGAACACTTCACACAAAAACAGAACTAAGTGGGATCCATGGGAAGGAGTTTGAAACAGAGCAGCAACTTCATTCATCATAACACACAAAGAGCAGCTTATAATATAATGAATCCCATAACGAATAAAGCCTCTCAGCATCTGAATTTAGGAAGCTGACCTTGTCTAGGTCCTCAAATATTTCCTCTCCTATCTTTAATGTCTTCCCAAGTGCAAGCATGCTTTTCATATCTAGAGTTTTTCCACCTTCAACAATGTCTTTGTGTACACAAAGTCCATCAAAAATTTTAAGCGTTAAGGTTAATTTCCATAGACAACTACAACTTGGGTGAAAAATGTAGTGGCCAACGGTTTTATCTGCAAGGAACTACAAAACAAAAATAAATAAGATGCCAGTGAAAACCTAAAAACATTGTCACATAGAGAACTGACCTCAACCATTAGGCAAAACCTAGAACTAACTAAACTCAACTATTAACTATTAGGGCAAAGGAATGTACCTCTTTTGCTTGACCAGCAGTTATATTTTGAAAATGGGGGTGAGAAATCATCCTGGGCTTGAAATGTTTATTTTCAAGCTCCCCCTTTTCTCCTTCACCCGACTGACTCGGTAGAATTTTTCCTTCACAATAATATGGATCTATCTCATGGAAACTTTGCTCTTCATCACTCTTCAACTCACTTGCTTTACATGTCAAATTCACCCGGCATCTATTCTTATCAATGAATTTGATCTTGCAATTAAGCACAGCACCTTCGCACAATTTGTCTGTTAAAAATATATCATCAGCTTCATCCGAAAAATCTTCCTTGAGCAAAACTGCAGCCAATCCAGAGTCAAGTATGCAAAATGCTTGCTTTGACTGCACATTACGAACTGTTGCCTGAACTCTTTTTCCCTCAAAAGGTACATCCCCAGTTTCTCTAGTCATCATCAAGAACTCCTCATCCTGAGTAGGTTCCTTATAGGGCATCCGAGGATCTTTAAATCCATCAAACAGTTCTTCCTTTATATCATAGAGAGTGTCTCTTATAGATTCTCCTGTTTCTACTTCCATTTTAGCTGCATAATCATTAACATCAAAATCTTGCACCATTTTTGGTTCATCCTGCAAAATTTCAATTGCATTCATTTGAGTAACATCAGAATCTGGATTATAGTGTCTATATACAGCTCTAGCAAATTCCTCAG
>JANTPZ010002787.1:0-21842 GCA_025593235.1 Vachellia pachyceras
AACTGCGCTTAGAGGCTATGGAACAGCAAGCACATCTTAGAGATGGTATGCAAAATAGTGTCATTTGATGAAAATTGGAATCATGCTTACCCATTTTTCGATTCAAAAGCCTCAGCCATTAGACACTGTTAACTGAACAGTTTGATAATTTCTTAGATATTCTTATCCTTTTTGTTTTAAAAAAAGTTAATCTTATGGATACTAACATCGACATACATACCGGTGCTCAGCACTGAATGAACAATTGAAGGAAGAGCTGCAGCGGCTGAAGCTACAAAGCAGTCAAATGGCTGCCATGAATGGCAACCCTTCTTATGGTGGGTTCCTCTCTCAATTTGCTTCTCAGTTAGCATTGCAACATCTTGCTAATCCTCCATCCCAGCAGGCACAACAGCCATCACAGGCCTCACCTGGTGATCCGCCTTTCAACAGCCAGCCTGGCTCGGATTTCTTGGATTTCAATGGCAAGAATTAGCTCATAAAATATTGGCACTAAATCATACTGTCAGGCAAAATTCATCGCAAGTAGCATCATGTACACACACATGTACTTATGTATGTCTCATTGTGTGTAGTTCAGTGTTCTCTCTTTGTCCTATGTTGTGATTTCTATATTCTGTTTAGGGCAATAGTATAGTCTCTGTTGCTGTGTGTATTTTCTGCAGTTCTAAGGTAGAATCACAGGTTTTAACAACATGATGATGTAGGTAGCTTGAACTCTTTGAATGAAAAAGTAACTATTTGGATTAACAGTGAAAGTTACTTTTTTAACTGATTTAATGTATACGAGATAAATATGTGAGGAAAATTGTTTTGTTTTGGTTTAATACTAACGTTTGAAATTAAAAATGATTTATTGATATTTTCAAATAATTGTTATTTTAATTCGAAATTTTTTTTATATTTATTGCATAAATGACCTTGCATGAGAAATATGTACCTTGAAATATTACATTTTGCTTGAACTTGATTACAAAACTTAAAATATTAGGTTGGAAAATACATTACATTGGAAGGATTCATGTTCCACCACCATGAAATTTTATTGAAATGTCAGGATGCAATTATTTCACACTGTTACAGTAATTTTTTTTTGATTATGAACTGTGGTTTGATCATCAAAGGGCTTTAACCTAGCTCAAAACTTTAGACTCCGTTTCAGGGATATGGCTATTCCCTTCTAAAAATCCTTTAGACGGGTCATTGAGCCTAGCCAATGGCACAAGAATTCTTGATCCCTACATGGGATTCGAGCTGGAGAAATGCCGACAAACTGAAATAAAAATGAACATATCTTGATAATTTTAAACACACTCAAAATGAAGTTTCCAATGTAAAACAAATGTAGCAGTGAATCTCACATTTTGTCTCAGCATGCTACCCCTTGATCTGGTCCTTGACCCGCAAATTGCAGTGCACGTATAATTTAGTTTTAGGAGCGATTGACGAGGGGTCGATAGTCAGAAATAGTGAGACGTTATTGCCCTTGCCCTCAACTGTCCCATTAGGGTAGAAAACCAGTTTACTGCGTGCAGCAACAAAACCAAAAAACGTTATTTAAAGCATACCATTAGTAGGCGATGGCTTTGGAAGTTAAACAGTTAGCATTTGTTTTCATACCATCTATAGTTTCCGGCACTGGAAAGTACGGAGTTGTACTTTTTTAAATTAAGTCGAATTTTCACCTATAAGAAAGAGGAGGTTCGTCTATCATTGACAAGCTTTCTTGTTTGGAAGGAGGCTTGATGACAAACACTTGGCTCTGAAAACGCAGGCATCATCAGCCAGATATCCATTTGAAGGGTCATTGAACGAGACGAGGTCGATGAATTTTGAGATATCCCATTTAGTCTGCAGCTTGTGAAAATGCCTCGAGCTTGTGTCTGCATGTTCAGTGACTGAGTCAACAAGGGTATAAAATGCAATGAAACGTCAGGCTAAATATGCTATGCATGCTAAAGCTTTTGTAGTACCTTGGCAATGGCAAGAAAAATACTCATGACGAGCAAAATCATACACAAATAAGTTTACAATGGCATTGACCTCCCAACCAACAGGAAACGAGCTTGAGCTTGCAACCATCAAATTCAAATACACTGAGATATGATCTTTCCCATCTTTTTTCTTGTTGGGTATATGGATAGGTCCTATAATAACGTCGTGGCATCATATTTCTTTGCACATAAAACTCGTAAAAAGAGTCAGATAAATGGAAAAGCGCATGAGAAGAACATGCCATTGGTAGGCCCCTGCTTCGAACTCTGGTGTAATTTTCTACTGAAGCTTTTGACAGCAACGAGAAGGGCTCGATTTTGAATAAGCAGTGACATGGCGGAGCTTTTCTTCCAAAAGCAGAGAAAAATTACCGCTGATCAGTTAATTTGAATCTTCAAGCTACACAGCACACGAAGACAGAAAGAAAAATGAAAAGGAGGTTATTTTGACTGCTGCGCCTTTCATGGGTTTGACTGACAATGGAACGAGGGTACCGAAATTCGTGGGTGGAAGCGGGAGGTCGTGACTTGTGGTCATAATTTTTCCGAGCTCCGAGGCTTAATAGCCGCTCAAAAGATTCCACCTTGCGGGGGTGGTCTCTGTTTCTTTAATTCCTTGTTCAATTCATCGCCAAGACTCTTTCAACAAAGAAAAGTATTGCATGCGAGCATTTGTATGAGATTATGTCAATGGCAAAGCATCAAGGTGCTATTATACCAGGGAGGTAGTATATTGAGTGAACAGATGCTTATATTAAATAGCAGCGATGGAATATATAACTTGATTAAGGCTTTTTTGGATTAGTTTGAAAAGTTACATATGATATGTAATTTACAATTTAGGAGGTGAGTTTGTGAGAAATCCTATCTTAACTTAATTATATGAACGTGACTTTTTAGTTTTATAAACAGGTACATTATCTGTATGAATAAACAGCTTTTGAATTATATGACTGTTCCCTTTTTTTAAGGTGGTTTATCAAACATGACTTCAAACTTGTTACAATTTCAATTTTAGTTTTTGCAAAATAGAATGTGGTATTACAATATGATATTAAATTGAACATTTGACCTATTAATCATTGCATTTTAAACTTCTTACAAATGCATCACATTTCTTTTATTCAAAAGAAATAATTGAGATAGAAGAAATTTTAATCCCGCGATATTTTTGGTTGGGGCTTCATCATTACATGAAATGTTTGTTTAGATTAATAGTATAAGTTACTTTTTCAATGTGATTTACAGTCTACGAGATAAGTATGTGATAAGAATTTTGTCTCGGCAATTTAAATGATTTCCCATGACAAATAGGCTATGTTTTTGCCAAACGCCACCACACAAATTATAAAGGGGAAATTACACACAGGTTTCAATGAGCAAAAAAAATACTACAATTTTTTTAAATCAAGAAATTAATATGAAGTTCCATGAGATTTGAGGTATATTATTTGTAAAAGCGAAAAAATCAAATTACCTTCTATTGAATCTTTGCCCCAATGAAATCATAAGTCGGTATTGACAACTAAAGTAGATTAAATGATAACTTAAACACAACCAATGCTAAGTAACATCTGATATGCAAAATGCAAAGTATAAAAACATAAAACCTATACTGTGGGCGAGTATAAGCCTAAACTATCTAAGATGCAAATTTAAAAAGGCTCTTAACCCCAATCAGTAGAAAAATAACACAAGTTAAACATAAAAAATCCTCAAAAGTGCCTAACTTATCATATTTAATTATGATTACATCAATATTACTCTTTAAAAGATTTTGGTTGCACATCATTCCTGTATTGATAAATTAATTGACATTAAATATGTATTAACAAATTAATTGACAATTTTAATTATTTTGATTACACAATTGACAAAATGTAAGTTGAAAATATTAAATCTATATTAACAATTGAGGCATCTTAAATAACAATTTAAGTACCACCAATGACAAGTTAGTAACACGCTTCACTAACTTGTCATTGATAGTGTTCAAGTTGTCATTTAAGGTGTTTCAATTGTCAATATATATTTTTGAGTTTGTCAGGGCAAACTTTTGTGTTCATTGGAACGAACTTTTGAGTTTATCGATGAACTCTCAACCAAGGGCAATTTAATTTTTTGCTTTTACAAATAATATATTTCATATCCATGGGACTCCACGTTAACATCTTGATTTTGGGGGATTTTTTGTAGTTTTTTTTCTCCTTGACATTTGTATATAATATCCCCAATTAAAAACTCAAATACTACTATTGGAAGGTCCTGATTGGCTTAAAGTGAAGTGTCATTGCACGTCAGTTATCTCGAAATTAGATTTTTATTGTGTTTCACAATTAATTCAATACATAATACTTATAATATTTTTTTTCATTGTTATTTGGAGTGGACTTTGAGTAATTAAACTATTTCCCAAGTGATAAAGTTCGGATACATGGGATTAAATATACAAAATGATAATAAAATTGATAGTAATGTTAATCATAGAATTTAAGTTATATGGTGTAAATAGAGGTAAGTTAATAAAGTTATTTGTAATATGACATGAATATAAAATAGAGGAAGTTGAGATAAAAATGCTGAGATGGATATATGCATACTTGAATTGTTAGAATTTGCATTGATTAAATTAGTAAATGTGTTGAAGTGACAATTATTAAGGAAAAAATGGTGGAAATCGATTGTATGGTTTGGACATGTTTAGAGAAAATCATTGGAGATACCTGTAAGGAGGATGGATCAAGCCATATGCAATCATCTGAAAAGGGGTAGAGGGAATCCAAAGTGCACTTTCAAGGAGATTACAAAGAGAGGACTTTTGATTAATAATTTATCTAGAGATATAATTTATGGTAGTGCACAAGGACGTTGTGTGGGTCATGTAGCCGATCTCATTTAGTGGGATAAGACTTAATTATACTTGTTATTTATTTTTTGTTGAAGATCTGAACAACGAATCATCAATGGCCAGAAAAAGCTCTAATTATTACCTTTTTTTTATGCAAAAATAAAATTAATAAATTACTTGAATTTCAAAGAATGCACAAGGACGACAAATAACTAGTCCGGTCAATGAGAGCAAGTTCTTAATCGGGCTTGTTTGGATAGTCCGTTGGGAGAACAGACAAAGATTTTGAGGTAAATATATGAGAGGAATTTTATCTCGGTAAACGCAGGAATGGCTTTTGAGGAGGCAAATCGTACTATATAGAGACATCATAAACAGTGAAATAATTGTGCTATCCAAGAAGACAACTCTGAAGCTATCTACCGAGGAATTAATTATTAATTAATACAATGAATTGATACCCACAAGAAGAGGCCATGCCTTCAATGATTCTACCCAACATCACCTTGAATACATAGATGCTTTCCATTGCTGATATGAAGAATCATCGGTGATTTGATCCAAAGCGTGCAACAAAGAATCATTTTCATAAATTAAAATTGATATTCATAGTGACAACAAAAACAACATAGTAATCATGATAATAATAAACAACACAGTTCATTTTCCATATATTAAAAATTAACCCCCCTCAATACATCTAAATATGACTTCTCTTAACATTTACAGAAAATTATATGTTTAGCATGACATCGAATCGAACTGTTTTCAGAGCTATTTATAAATATCAATTCGGCCAATGAAAAGGAAAATGAAAGCAAAATGCTGGTCTTATTCAAAGTGCTATATATATATATATATGTGTAAGTCTCTGGTTGTGATGAGATCCTGTAATGCATTAAGAATGCGGTAAGAAGAACAAGTTGAAGATAGAAAGAGGAGGAGGAGACGGTCGAAGTGTTTGGAAAAACTTCTAAATACTCCCAACGTACATTTAATAGTATTTTTTTCGTAAAACACATTTATCTTGTAGCTAATAAAATCACTTCTCCACCACTTTCTCAAATGGACACAACAAAGGAGAATAATAACAATAATGGAGGTAACCAGTCTAGTGATGTGTGGCATATTAGGGCTACCAGTTGTGTGGTTGCTTTACAGAAGCCGATCTCCAAAAGAAATGGTAGGCATACCAGGCAGCCTTGGTTGGCCCATTGTGGGTGAGAGCTTCTCTTTCATCTCTGACTTCTCTAGTCCTTCTGGTATCTTCAACTTCATGAACACCAGACGGAAGAAGTAACAAGTTTCAGCTAAATTAATATCTCACTTTCGTAAATTTATTTACTATCTCTCCAGCACTTGAGCTACACAAAGGGTTTACTTTGATTCTGAATATAAGATTTCAATCCATTATGCATTTTGACTTTGTAAGTTTTCCCTAAAGTATGCCTATTTATCCCACGTATTAAGAGGGTTTCCATAAGGGAAGTTCCAATTCACATGATTAAATAGGGTATTTCAAAAAATTAACACGTATTTATTACGAACTGATGTTTTTAATATTTATAAATTAGTTATCTAACTCTTGTATCAAGAACTGTAGGGTGTCATTTTGTATAAAAAGTTGGTGATTTGATTCCTGATTTTCAAAAATTGGTTTCATAGATTTGGGAAGGTGTTCAAGAGCTTTGTGCTAGGGAGGTTCACAGTCTTCATGACTGGGAAGGAAGCAAGCAAGATATTGCTAACTGGGAAGGATGGGATTGTGAGCTTGAACTTGTTCTACACAGGCAAACAAGTTCTGGGCCCCACCAGCTTGCTTCAGACCACAGTAGAGGCACATAAAAGGCTTAGGAGGATCATTGCTGAGCCCTTAACAGTTGATGGTCTCAAAAAGTATTTTCATTTCATCAATAAGGCAATGGAAACATTAGATCACTGGTCTGGAAGAAAAGTTCGGGTTCTTGAAGCGGCTTCTACAGTTAAGTGTCACTAACTCAATATGGAATCAAAATACAGCATATTTCAGAGTTTGACTCTTGAATAATTTGTCATACTATACTCACCTGTCACTATACTATAATACATACTAAGTCATTAAATGAATGTTGAACGTTTTCGGTCTAGGAACAATGCCCTTGTCAAGCATCTGTTTAAAGATACTGAGGGCTTGATCATGTAATTTTGAATGGAGATAGGCATTAACAAGGTCTTCATAAAGAAGGGAACTTGTTGGCTCTGAAAAGTAACAGGTTTCAGTTAGATGATCCATAAGTGAAGATGGAGACAACTTACACAGGAATTGTCCAGAGATCATCCGCACGAGTAGAGATTGGGCTTCAGATAGCATGCCAGAGGTAAGGAGATGGTTTAAGATGAAGGAAACCGACTGGTAGGTGTGACGAACACCTTGGTAGGTTGAGTGATTGAATAAGAGCGCTTTGTCTGGTGGGAATTTCACCATTTTTTGTATGAGAATGAGAATTTCATGGGAGTGAGACATTGTCCTGCTTCTCATCATCACTAAATATTTGCCCGAGCTCTGTTGAACTCTATATTTAATAGTATTCATCCGGCAAACAAGCATAAACGGAAGAAATTGAAAAGAAGCAACGGGTCTGCAATTTAATAGATTCGTTCTGACATGGACGGGTAAGTAGAAATTCCGCATGTCTGAGTTAACAATATATTATACTTGCTTTTGTACGTTATTCACCAGACTACCGAAGAGTTTTATCTCAATTTACAAAAATGTATTTTTATAAGATCGAAACATAGACTGTACCATTGTATATTTTTTTTGGGTTCTATTTCAACTGTCATTTTATGATATAACAGGGTGCTTTTTCCAATTTTATTATTGACAAGTAATTAATGTATTTATTTTTTAATTATGTGCAATCACATTAAAAGAAAAGAGAGAGAAGATATAGTAAGCCATGTATTATTTACTTTTTTAAAAGTAAACAAAAGAGGGGGTATGTGCTTTTAACTCATTGCCTTGGTTTATATGAATGTGAACATCTCACTTAGGTTAATTAGGAGGATGGATCAGAACTCACATTATGTCTTGATCATCTTTATATGCACGAACCATTGCTATTTTTTAGTTTTTTTAGAGGCAACTTATAGCATACATTGCACTATGTACTTATTCAAAAGTTCTTATTTTACTTGAGTGTGACTATTAGGCTTGGATGAATGAAGTGGACACTCATACACTTTTTGGTTATCTTCGAGTGAATGAGTTGTTACTGAGTTCTTTGAACTCGTACATATTACAATGTACCATGTATATTATAAATCGAATTCAAAAATTTAATTTAAAGGATTTTCAACAACTTCATAGATGCAAAAGTCAACTTATAACATGTATAGATTCAAAGTTTTTAGTACTTTTTTAGATTTTTAATTTGATTTACAGTCTACAAAATGATTATATAAATGAATTTTATCTCAATTTATGTGAATGCATTTTTATAACACTAACAAAACAAAAGCTTTTTTTTATTTGAATGTGACAGTCCCATTTGAATAAATTGTGAGGAGGGTTGAACCACAACCCACATTTATGTCTTGATCATATTCATGTAAATAAAATATTGTTGAGTTATTTAAACTAGCTCTTGGTACATTGTATACTAGAAATTGTATCAAAAAATTTAAGGGTTAAAGGGAAACTTTGTGGTGGAAGTACCCACAAAATTGCACTGGGTATCCGGAAGTTTCTTAAAGGATAATATTGCCCCTAAAGTGGTAAAAATGGTGTCGCCTTAACCGTTAGTTTGAATATTAAAAAGGTTTGTTTAACTAATGAAAACACGTGACAGTTTATTAATGCCTCGATAATCTTCATATGAATGAGTTATTACTCGGTTCATTGAACTAGTACATGGTGCAATGTATATTATAAATTATATTTAAAAAATTTAATAATATACATTGCACCAGAGGTTGAATAATGAAGACCATTCAACATTCAAAACCGTTGCCAACTAAATGCTTGTCTATCATCACTTGAAAATCTTGATATTTTCAAAGTCACACACAGTCGAACATGGCTTATAAAATCGACTCTGACTTTAATATATCAATAGCAAGAATTAAGTCTGAACACCATCGGCGCAATATTAACTGAAGCAGCCATAAATTCTAATTCGAACGATTCGAATTTTGATTCAGATGAAGAAATAGATGATACTATCAACGATGTTTTGTATGATTTGAAGGTAAAATTTGCGGAATCTAGAATACTCCAAATCATCCTTGAAGATATGGAGGTAATAAGGACAATTACTTGATTTGCATTGAAAACCAATATTTTATATCATTCAAGTTATGAGAATGATGGACTATAGATGGTATCTATCATCAAGTGTGTCTACTTTTTTTTCTTGTGAATGAATTGAGTAGTAGAATAGCTATGCTTAATCTATTTTATAAAATTAAGCATCATTGTTTGCCTTTCACGATGTGATCTAAGCATAGGAGACATTGATTCAGGTAATAATTCTCCATTCATTTTGTTGAATATGAAAATCATAAACCCTCAAGCACATTGATTTGGGAATTTCACATGGAAAAAGGAAAAATTGAGCTGTGGCAGAACTTGTTCACAACATCTTTTCAATGATATTTATAGAGGATCAAGTAAACTAATTTTATCGCATGTAATGCAGGCATGCAACAGGGAGTTGGCTATCGAGATCTCGGAGCTTAAACATACCCTTGAGACCATAAATGAAAAGGCAAAACTTAGAGAAGGTATGCTTGAATCCAAATTTCATGTTTATCATATAATGTTGAGACTCTTGAATAAATAATATGCAGTAAAAAATAACTAGCATATTTGGGGTAGAAATAAGTCAAAGGGCCCTAATAGAGGTCTATAGCCTAATTTGTTTAAGCAAGTCAAACATGTTTAGTCAAAGTGTGATCTAATCTGACTTATTTTTATCTCTAATTCAAATATGTTTATGTTAAGAAGAAAACTCATGATTTTTGTTTAATAATTTCTGTGTTTTTATGTTTAGCTTATGGATACTAACATAGACGAACTTAATGGTGCCTACAGAAATCAACGAGGCATTAAGGGCACAACTGAAGTACCTTGAGAAAGGTTATGCCCGCATGACTGCTTACAAAAACAAGTCCTTTAAAGAGCTTGCCTCTGAGTTTTCTTCTCAGTTAGCCTTACACCGTGTGGCTAATCTTCGATCCCAGCAGGCTCAGCCGCAGCCTCAGCCTCAGCTTCCCGTGCTACCGCAAGCAACTTCTGATAAGCCACTTAATGAGCAGCCGGCAGGCCCTGAATCCTCGAACTCCAAGCATAAGAACTAGCTGGTGGCTGACATCAGCACCAAGTACAATTAGATATTGATAGTAAATAATTAACACCATGTACTTCTGTATGTAAAATTGATGAGGCTCATGAACATTATCACTGGGATTTTATTTGATAAATGAGGATCATTGTTCTCGGCCGTAACATAGTCATGCTTCTTACAAATTATTTTGTTTTTTAAATTGAAGGAACTTAATAAAGATATTTTTTTTAAAGATTAAAGTCACAACAAAACAGAAAAATAAATGAGAGATGAAATCCAGCTTCCGATGAACTTCACGGATCTTACATGCCGCAAGGAAAATAATGAGAAAAATCAAAATATTAACTCCTCAAATTTTCAAGATAACATGATTCAATATACCAAAACAAGTCCAAATGGAACAAAGTTCCTGTCATTTTCCCAAACCAAAACAGGCACACTATGTTTATTCGTTACATATTCAATTGCCTTCTTCAGCGCCTTCGATTGTGCCTGCGCTTTCTCCTGCTCTTTCTTTCATCAGAATCAGAATTAGAGTCTGAAACTGAATCTGAAGATTCTGATGATGTGCTGTACCTTCTTCGCCTTCCCCTCTTTTGTACCTTCTTCTTCCTCCTTCGCTTCCTTTCTTCCTCCGAATCAGATGACATGCTATACCCTGAACTACTTTCTGAAGTATAATCTGACCCTGTAACTGATGATGACTTGCTATCAGTCTCAAAAACTGAATCCTCACTCCCACTATCAGAATCAGAGTCAGAACGATGCTTTCTTTTGGTTTTCTTAGAGGTAGAACTCTTGCCAACCTTTTTTTCCTCCTTAGTGACAGGATTATCATCCAAATCATAGGTCACAGAAACATTCACCCTCAATTTTGGATTTTTAAGTTGTTGCGTACGAGATGGTCGTGATATGTAAACCCTTTCATTCTTGCATTCATATGTCCAATGACCACTCTGGAAACACTTTTGGCATTGAGCTGAGCCACCAACAGTTGACATAGTATGTTTAAGGTCTTTTCTTTCACCCAATTTAACAGCTTTCTCAGTACTCATCAGATACATTTGTCTCTTTGCTTCCCTTTTCTCCTGCCATCTGCTAGGTCCTTCTTCCTTTTGACCATAAGCGTTCACATTTCGTGCAGCTGCAGCAGCAGCACGTTCAGCCTGGGCACGACTAAGACCTTTAGCAGCACTCAAGGCCGCAGCCTTGATCCGATCAGCTGCAGCCTGAGCTTTCTCTTCCTTCTTACTTGACATCTTCTATGTCCTTGTGTGTATCACAAAGGACAATTTCATCAAAGTTCACTGCAAAAAAGTTAATTAAAATACATTAAAAGCCAATCCTCTAACTAGTGATTTTATATAAGTTCAACCATTCAAAAATCAAAAGTACCAATCTAAAATATACGATATTACAAATTTAACACAATTTTAAAGACAAACACCCAATTTGTAGTACTTGAGCTGGTAGTACAGACAAGTTTCGGAAAGATAAATAATTAATCACACTAATACCACTAATACCACAACAAAGGGTTGCCTTGGCGACATGTAAAGAACCAGCCAAAGCCCCTTTCACAATATCGATCCACAATAATAATTTTACAACCTGAACGTCAACTAAGGCAGAGGCAGGGTTCATAAAGTTAGCATAGTCTCTTCTCCAGGCATTAGTTTGGAGATCATATTTGAGAAAGATTATATAATTTAGTAGGTTGCGGATAGGGCATGTTGCTGATGCTGCATACAATTTAGAAATAATACTTATGTTAATCTTATCATAATGATTATGATCAAATATTGAGATAATAGCGCTACTTTATATTCTCACTATAGTTACTCTCTGTTTTTTGTCTTTGAAATTGCCCCAACTATCTTCACCCCCCCTGCCCCTGGTCATAAATAATTTTTGACAAATTCTGAAACTTTGAAACATGGAATTTCAGATTATTTACAGAGATCCAACGGAAAACAAGCAGAACATCAGGAAACTAAACCAAGAAAAAAATTCAGAAACATGATCAATCCAATAGCACAGAACACAAAGATATAAGCATGAAATTGACAATAGAACCATCTGATTGAGATTTTATGATCATGATTCCACAACAAGAAAAATATTTATTAAGACTCACAGGACTCGACGATGAGGCTATCGATCCGAAAATGGAAAGGTCCAAGGAACGAGATTTAGGACGGTAGGCGCTTCTCAAGAAACCCTTGTCCTTGTGATTCCGAGGTCGGTGGTAGCGCGAAGGCTCCAACAAGATCCTCGAAGTGAAGCCGAAGGCGGAAGGAAGATAGGGGATCCAGATGGCTATGGGCGAACATACAAATGGGCCTTTGGGCTTCTGCCTCGTAGCCCTGAAATCTCGTTGAAGGCCTTTTGTTTTCTAGGCCCAATATTAAAGGCTTTACTTTCACGGGTCATGTCCTCATATGCAATATCCAATAACGCTTTGATCAACATTGTCTCATATATTGTACTCAAGATACCCTAGGATACCGGATGGTTTATTAAAAAAACATTATCTCATATATTGTACCAAAAAAAATTGTCCCATATATTGTACCAAAAAAAACATTGTCTCATATAAATTACATATCAATGATGGATTTGGAATATGACAACTCCCTTTCGTTATGCTTTTCTGAAATTTCTACTCGAACATTAGAGCTCCCGTATTGCACTGGGTATCCGGAAGTTTCTTAAAGGCTTTCCTTTCACAGGTCATATACAAACCCTTTTAAAAGTCAAACTAATGGTCAAGACGACATTGCACCATTTTTACCATTTGAAGGGCAACATTATCCTTTAAGAAACTTCCGGATACCTAATGCAATTTCGTGGGTACTTCTACATCCATAGATTTGGAATATGACAAATTCTTTTCATTCTGCTTTTTTGAAATTTCCACTCAACATTAGAGCTCCCACAAATTCTGTTATGCCTTCAATGTTCTCGTATATTTCAATATTATCTAAATTTTATGCAATAATTAATCGTTTAAGTTTCAAGGAACGTCAGAGAACAGTTAGCATAATTTGACTTTCGCCACGAAAACGATATCTAATGCTATTATATGTGATTCAGCAACTTTACTTTGATCCTTAAATGTTTGGTAGCTTAAAAATACTTGCATAGATCCTCATTAACAAAGCCCTTATCAATTAAAATTTATCTAATTTAAATAAGCTAATAATATTTTGAATCCGATGAGGATTATTTTTTGAAACAAAAAAAAAACTTTAAGTTATTCAACCGTTTATTCCTAATACATTTTTCCCAAGTCAATAACAATAATTAGTTATGAGATAAATCAAGGATAAAAAGAATATGCATTGTAATAATCATATAAAAGGCATCCTAACTGCATAAATATCAACTTATTGGTAGATAAGGAGAATAATACACAATCACCCAAAAAAAAAAATCCTGTCAACCCATGAATGCAGGTGTTTTCCTCTATCTATCTTAAACCTCGAGCGTCGGAGAACAAACTGGTTTTCGTTTGTCTTGGTTGAGTATGGACTCAGAACTCATTCTATGCATAAGCCCTCATATTTCTGGGAATTCACAGAGCAAAATAGTTAAACATGGCTAAAAGAATATAATTCATGCAAATATAACTTTGTATTGAAGAGAGCATGAAGTACAATGTGAAACTACTTGATCATACCAATCATCAACGTGCAAAAATCTCATTTTAATTGCATGGAAGTAGGCTTAAAGAGGGGAGTAGCCAGCCAGCCCAGACCCGACCAGGCAGCAGTTCGGCCAGACAGCCAGCAAGACAAGCTAGCCACGCCAGGCCAGGCCATGCCATGCCAAGCCAGCTAGCCACCCACCCCGCCAGCCAAGCCACACCAACCCACGCCAAGCGAGCCAGCCACTGTAAGCAAGCCAAGCCATGCCAGCCAAACAAAACCCAGCCAGCCAAGCCAAGCCAAGCCCAGCCCAGCCTAGCCAGCCAAGCCCAGCAAACCAAGCCAAGCCAGACAAGCCAAGCCTTACTTGTACCTTGTAATATTATTGAAAAGTAAACTACAAGATGTGTAACAAACAATAAAAAAACATTGCGTAACAGCAATTGCAGCCACTGAAAAATAAAAAGAACAACAAGACAGCAGCAACCAAAGAAGTCAAAAGTTTAATAAATGACATTCAACTCAGTGATAAACTGGCAAATGGAAGCTAGAATATTTGAGCTACCCCCACAACGTAATTGATGAATCACATTTGAATCTCAAACCTTTGTGGCCGATTCAAAGTCACACATTCTTGCAGTTGTTGCCAAGTTTCCAATAAAATAGAAACAGAAGTGATAAAATACTTTTCTACGTGGTGACAGTGACAAAGTAAGCATATAGATAGGCTGAAGTACAATTGGTTCATTTACTCAATTTTAGGAAAACATTTAACTGTTGAAATAAAATAGTGTCATGTCATTTATGCAGCTAGCCCCACCTACCAGTAAAAGGCTAGTTGCTGTTGAAATAAAATTTATATTGGAGGAAAATTTTCTAATGGAAGAAACAGAACCTAGAAAACTACTCTCATTTTAATGCCATTCATTTATTTGGAATTGATTATGATTTCTGCAGAGAATCAACCGTGATAGTTTCTTTCAAAAAACAGTGATAGTTTCTTTCAGGATCTGTTATCTGCACTACCCATGACCTTTCCAGTAAGTAAATTCGAATAGCAGCACCAGATATTCTACCATTTGAATCGAACTGATTTTCAACAAATTTCCCAAATTGACTACAATGGGAACAACTTAATAATAGTTTACGCCTGGGAGAGGAAACTAACAATGATAAGTTCAATAGCAACATCAATTGGTTTTTGGAGAATGGCATTGCAGACATGAACAGTATGTCATTGTTAAGTATGGCATGTTTTAGATAATATGACATAACACCATATGGCAAAAATTATAAGACAAATTTTCCCTCAGATTCTATGTGGGGAACTAATCACCTAGTAACAAAATAAGAACTCGCATGAAAGGAAACAAGCAGGGTAGAAATATACAGGCAAGCAAGAAAAGGAGCCAAATTCACCTTGAATTGTCATTCCTGACAGTCCTTGCATTTCCAAAAGCCTCCAAGAAGAGATTGGACTGAATGCATCAGAAAGAGGAACTAGTATTTCTTATGCACCGATTAAAAAGTAAAATGTGATTTCTTTGTCAACTCATAGTTGAAGAACTTGTTGCTCAACTATCATCACCAGCAGCACGTCTACCCACATAGGTAAGTTGCTGCACAATCAATTTTCCCTACACCACTTTCACCATTGACCAAAATAAATTGGCTTGGAACTTCATTTATCGTTGCTCTAGATCATGACCAACAGAAGCTTGCTAATTCACATTTCACAACAACAAAAATGGCATAGAAAAAATAAAAATAATAAATAAATAATTATGCCACAGTTAACATATAATTTAAACACATAAATGAACACTAATAAATAAGAAGCATCAACAGCAGCAAATACAATTGGACTAAGCTCACCAATTGAAGCTCCTTTATACTGCTCCATCAAATAGATATCATACAGATCAGGAAGCTCTGCGAATGTGAATTTACATCAATCAAAATGCTTCTGTATGTGTCTATCAAAGTCAAGCATTACAGGAGAAAATCATAAAACAGCATACTGCATACTGGAACCAATTTAAGAATCCTATTAAGCTACAGCATGATGATCCAAATTCGATTATTGTATTATTTCCACCTCACCTACATAATTTTCATGTCCCATCTAAGAAAAGGTGCCACTGGTGAATGCTATTTATTTTAAATTGTTGATATTTAAATTGCAACTAACATGGCAACTCACAATAGTGGACACTGGACGTAAATATAATACACACAAAAATGTTATTATTGATAAAAAATAGTTGGAAAAGTAATAATCTTTATAATAGTCTCAAGGTATGCCTCAACGTTTTCATTATTTTTCAATTCTTATTCTTGTTAAGATTAATACGGGACTTTTATGGGATCAAGAACAATAGCCCAAAACCAACAAAGGGCAGATGAAGAGGGGCAGTTTCGTAACTGTAACCCTGACTCCTATACATGGTTCGTCCTCCCTCAAACCCTCGCGTTCGCGGTCGTCTCGGCTCAGCGGCAGCTGAAACTGATGTTCTATTTTGTTTCCTTCGTTTCTCTTTCCGCCTCTGTAATTTATGTTTCCCATATTCTTTCCAGTCGCTATCTTTCTGGTTTACATCTCTAAAACGATTATGCCCAATGATGCACAAATCAAACTCTATTGAGCAGTTTTCAACGGTTTCAGTTCTCCATTTGCCTTAACTTACCACTGCTCCCTTCTCTCCCTCTCTTTCTTCACACACACACACACACACATGCATAAATACATACTTGTTTTGTGGTGGTTTGTGAAGGCATTTGACGAACGCCGCTGGCTTTAACTGTGAATGATCGATCAAAAGCTATGAGATCTGAGGGCATTTTGTTCAAGTTCTATTTTCTGAGCAGTTTTTTTTTTTGCTGTATTATTGATGGAAATGCAGCCTAGAAAGCTATTTCTGACCTCCCTGAAAAAGCTTATGGGGAATTTGGTATATGACGATTGGTAGAGTCAAGTTTCAGAACGTTTAACAGGTTTTTGCATTGTTGAAAGGCAGGGATGTAGATGGGACTCCCTTGCCTTCCTCTTCACGTGACATTCCCACATTCCGGTTATTTCTGATTATGTTCTCCATGATTTTGTGTTCCTCTTTTTACCCAGCAATCAAGTGTTGCAAATTTAAATCAAAATATGCTGAAATATGGTGCCTTTTGTGTGGTGCCTGTCACAGATCTTGTATATACATATACATGTTACATAGCATCTCTTGAGAAAACCCTCGCCAGACTCTGCAAAAGATACCCTCGTCAGACTACACTCCCACACCTCTCTGGATAGACTGAAGCTATTGAAAGTATCATGCGGAGAGGCTAAATCCAATGCTAATAAAAAGATGTTGGACATCCAATTGTTCTTAACAAGATTTTGAACGAACCAAAACTAAAGAATTTGAGAGGACAAAGGATTGAGTATTTATTTTTATAAACGACCACCTAAGTATAAAATTATTAATGCCCTTGTTTAAAAATCCATCTTACCTAGCATTTTCCTTTGTTTGAAAAGATAATTTTTTTGAGGACCCTGTACACATTATGCCTAGCATTGAATATCACCTTGTCAAGATCTCAAAATCTCAGATCAATGATGGGTTCTATTTGCCTTCTTCATTGGTAGCTCCACTGCTTAAAGCTTCTGAATTTATGGAGGTAAATAACCCGTCATCCATAGCTAGCGATCAACAAAAAGAGTAGGTCCTACAAGTGGGGTAACCTGCAAGACAATTTATAACAGCCTCAAGGACAACTTGAAAAAATAAATAAAAATGTGATTTAGAAGTGCTTAACAAAGCTTAATGCCTTTGGGAAGTAAACCTTGCATGCATGCACAACTGAACTTGCCTTAAGGCAACATATTTGCATGAAAATACAAATGAAGACCACAAGAACTGTTTCATTTTTCCCCTTTTCCAGCAGATTGTGTTATCATTGCTGAAAAAATAAAAACCGAAAAACCTTGCTGGAAAAATGCACTTGGCGGCATAAAGCTACCTAATAAGAGATGTATATTTTTCCTTCACTATTTACAAAAAGTACTAAAAATACATATCATTTGTGCTATTTCAAAGCATCTAAATCCTCATTTTGATTTAGAAGACGGATTCACCACAACTCCATATGCTCCACCGAGTTTTGCAAGACATTCGTTCAACTAAGCAAATTCTTAGAGATTCAAACAGATAATTCAACCAGAACGTAATAAACCTTTGCAATTTGTATGCTAAATTTATAATTTTAAATACACAATCATGAATCATAATCTGCCTTTCCTGTGACACTGAAGGTACAAGTTTTCTGTCATGGACAAAGGTTAAAGCTATTTATCTCAATCAATGCAGCATCACCAATACAAGAAACTGATCATGACTCATTAGCTACTTGTACCTTGTAAGATGCAACTATTATGAAAAGTAAACTACAAGATGTTCAACAATAAAAAAAACATGGTGTAACAGCAACTGCAACCACTGAAAAATGAAAACAACAACAATAAGACAGCAACCAATGAAGCCAAAGTTTAATAAATGACTTTCAAGAAATGTGTCTCAATGATAACAACTCTGACAAATGGAAGCTAGAATATTTGAGCTACTGACACCACAACGTAATTGATGTATCACACTTGAATTCTCAAACCTTTGTGGCCGATTCAAAGAATTTGGCTTCACACATTCTTGCAGTTGTTGCCAAGTTTCCAATGAAAAAAAGGTTAGAAACAGACAATTAGTGATAAAATACTTCATTCTACTATAATCCATTTTTTCTTGGATGATTCTATCATAAAATTTTAACATAATGGACAATCTGATCTAACTCCATGATGTCACATGACAATGGGCAATCTGATCTAACTCCATGATGTCACATGAAAATGGCCAATCTGATCTAACTCCATGATGTCTTGTGAGTGGCATAAAAACGAGAGATAGCATAGTCTACAGCTCCATCCCCCATTTCAAGAACATAAAAGGGGTAATAATCCATAATAGCTACCTTTTCCAGCAAGTCGAATTCATGCTCCAGCAAAAATGTACCACGAACAAAAATATGACCTCAACCAACAGCAAAAATAGAGCTCTTTATATCATTAAGGAAACAGATCGTGACACAAACTTACAATGATGGGAAAGTAACAAAGTGTTTTGAAGACAAACTCACCGGGCTTTGTTGGATTGGGAGGAAAATAAAACAAATCATGAAAAATATTCTGTAGTAGAAAAACTTAAACAGTTTGTTGCATAGGAAAATATCTCCCTAGAAAATCCCATGGTTTGGGTGCAAATATTGTGCATGGTAAGCTTTCATGATGATGGTGGCCCATAGTTGGTGACAGTGACAAAGTAAGCATATAGATAGGCTAAAGTACAATTGGAAATGCTTTCCTTTACTCAATTTTAAGAAAACATTTGATTTAACTGTTGAAATAAAATAGCGTCATGTGATTTATGCAGCTAGCTCCACCTAATGGTAAAAGACTTGTGGTTCTTGGAATAAAATTTATATTGGAGGAAAATTTTCTAATGAAAGAAACAGAACCTAGAAAACCACTCTAACCTTCAATATCATTCATTTATTTGGAATTGATTATGATTTCCGTGGAGAATCAAACGAATTGATCCTCTGTTGCAAAAGAGAAGAAAGGGCGCGCGCGTGTGAGAGAGGGAGAGAGGGAGAGAGAGGATAGGTATAGATCCTCACACCTTAAATCTTGAGGCTACAGAAGAAAAATTGTATTATGATCTAGAAGAAGATTCCTTTAGAAGCAGAGGGAAAAGATCACACACAAAGGGGTTTTTGGAATAAAGCAATAGATTGCAATGTTCAACAACCAAAAGACGATTTTTGTCAAAAAGGTACCAGTATGGAAAGTGACCAGCATAAAAGTAGCAGATCATTGAAAATTTTGTTGCATATAAAGTCTTCATGTATTAAACAAGAAAAAAAAAAACTGCAGCATAAACTCACCTTTCCAGCATAATGAGAGATGGTAAAGTCAGTTTCTGAGAACTTCTCTTTTGCCAACTTTGGGTGGCACTGAAAATGCTGAAACTTGGTTGAGAATGTTTGACGTTGATTTCGGTAACATGCTGCAAAGACATGAAATATAACCTTATTGTTAATTGTTAATTAGATAAATAACTGTAGATTGGAACAATTCATATTCATAATTTTGTATAAAAGAACTCAAATTGTACCAAGCTTCAGCATCCTAAAAAACAGTGCATTGCAATCATAACCCCCATTAAAAAACTGAAGAAGAGTAACATGCACTACACATGACCTTTCCAGCCAGATATTCTACCATTTGAATCGAACTGATTTTCAACAAATTTCCCAATTAATTCCAATGGGAAAAACTTCATAATAGTTTAAGCCTGGGAGAGGAACCTGACAATGATAAGTTCAATGGAAATGCTTGACACCGCAACATCAATTCGTTTTTTGTGAATGGCATTACAGACATGAACAGTGTGTCATTGTTAAGTATGGCATGTTTTAGATAATATGAGATAATACCATATGGCCAAAATTATAAGACAAATTTTCCCTCAGATTCTACCGGGGGGGGGGGGGGAACTAATCATCTAGTAACAAAATAAAAACTCGCATAAAAGGAAACAAGCAGGGTAGAAATATACAGGCAAGCAAGAAAAGGAGCCAAATTCACCTTGAGTTGTCATTCCTGACAGTCCTTGCATTTCCAAAAGCCTCCAAAAGAGATTGGACTGAATGCATCAGAAAGAGGAAGTAGTATTTCTTATACACCGATTAAAAAATAAAATGTGATTTCATTGTCAACTCATAATTGATTGATCAGAACTTGTTGCTCAACTATCCTATCATCACCAGCCAACATAGGTAAGATACTATACAATCAATTTTGTGGTCAAAATTTTCCCCACACCACTTTCAGCATTGGCCAAAATATATTGGCTTGGACCTTCATACATCGTTGCTCTAGATCATGACCAACAGAAGCTTGCTAATTCACATTTCACAACAACAAATATGGCATGGAAAGAATAAAAATAATAACTAAATAATTTCGCCACAATTAACATATCATATAAACACATAAATGAACACTAACCAATAAGAAGCATCAACAGCCTTTTAAATTTTAAATGAACACTAACCAATAAGAAGCATCAACAATTAAATTGCAATTCTCACATCCAAAACAATTTTTTTTCAACATCCTTTTTTTCTTTTTGTAAATTTTAACTTCTTCCCATGACATACAAGCAATGGAACACAGAACTCAAAATTTAATACGCAATCAATCCAGCCCAATCGAATGATAAACAACACAATAGAAAAACGTAAAAGGAAAGGGCACAACCGGGCCAAGTAAGTTGTATCTTGACTGTCCATCTTATGCGTGTGGAATCCTCATAGAACTTCAGAAAGCAAGCTCCACCAGTCTCCTCCTTTAAACTTCACAATACATAAATAAAATAAATTTCTTCAAAATGAGCATATAGCTTTCAATGCAAGTTGAATAAAGCACAAGATGCATTTTTCAAAAAGTTAAACCATGTATGAAATCTATTTTTATTTTAACATTCATTCCAAATAATACTTGGAGTACATTTATGAGGGATTTGATAAAATAATTTGATCTCAAAAAGGTATACCCCTTTTAGGTATATCAAATTCATTAGAAATGAATATTTTCAACCAAATTGAAGTTTAACTTGGCAAGTCACAACACTAGACATGAGAGGTATAAATCAAGGTTATTAAAACCGGACCGGTGATTGAACCGGACAAGGCAGTGGGTTAAGGGTCAGTAGGTCAGACCGGAGTCAAACCGGGGGTCAGACCGGTGAGGAATAAAAAATTAAAAAAATAAATATTATCACACATTAACATAAGTAAACTATCTAGAATTGAAAATTTGAAAAAGAAAGTGGTATCCATTATTAACAAAATAACAATTACCAAATTAATAATATACTTATAGATTATCTATTATCCAACATTATTTACTGTTTCAAAATAT
>JANTPZ010002788.1:0-14948 GCA_025593235.1 Vachellia pachyceras
TGTTTTCATTTGAATGAAGCATATATTCCTTCGAATGAATATGCCTCATTTTTAGCGATATTAATGAGCCCTAGAGAAAATACACTAATTAGTTAAAAATTCTTAGAAAAAGGAAAGAAAAATAGCACTATTAAAATTTATCAAATATAATATGATTTATTAAAATTTATTAAAGATATATTATAAGATTTATTAAAATATATGATTTAATAATATAAATATAAAACTATATTTTTAATAAATTATTTTAATAAGCCTTTAATAATTTTAAAAATTTATATAAAACTATAAATTTTCTTCTAACATATTATTATATAAATATATTATATATTTATAAATATATAAAAGAAATTTACAAAATTTAAAAATACATATATAATAAAATATTTTTTCTTTATATAAATGAAATATAATATAATTATATTAATAAAATATAATATTACATTACCCGTATGAGTTTCTATGCGGTGTTAAAGGTATAAAATAATATTAATGTAATATAATAATATTAAAAATATATTATATAATTATACATGTAATATTAATATATTATTACATAAATATATTATATATTTATAAAGGTATAAATGAATTTTATAAAAATTTAAAATATATATAATAACGAAATATATTTGCTTTAAATAAATGAAATATAATATAATTATATATAATATATTAAAAATTACTTATACTTTTTACACTGTATGTAAATCCATACGATGTAAAAGGTGTATCTAATCCATGCGTTGAAGATGAGATTTTTAATTCGAATGATGGAGTCCATCATTCAAATGGAAATTCTTTTATGCCACTCAGATTTCCATACGGTTTAGAAAGTGTCATTTCATTCACAAATTTCTATTTCCTCATTCGAATGAGACTCATTCTAAATCGAATATGGGTCTCATTCTAAATCGATTATTCTTCATTCTGAATCGAATTTGCACCTCATTCTGAATCGAATACGCACGTCATTGTGAATCAAATATGAGCCTCACAAATTTCTATTTCCTCATTCGAATGAGCCTCATTCTAAATTGAATATGAGTCTCCTTCTGAATCGGTTATGCCTCACCGTGATTTGAAGCTTGTATCATTTGAAAGTAGACTCTAAGGGCTTTCCAATGATAGTCATTTGTCAAATTTAGAGCTGAAATGTAGAAGTTACACTATTTTGAAATTTAAACTTTCTAAATCATTTATAAAGAGTAAACTCATTCGAATGCATTTTATATTCATTCAAATGAGACTTTATAAACCGTTTTTCCCACTTTCCAAGCCGGTGACTACTGGGAGTGTGACACCTCCTATTTTTCCCTATTTTTTAATTATAGATCACTTATGAATCACTCTTGGGCCTTAGATATAAAAAATTTATCCAAAATTGTGAACTAGAATTTTTAAAAACGGAAAAGACGCTGGTACTGTTCACAGTGCCATTTTCTAGTTTTCTGGCCCAACTTTGAAAAATCATAACTAATTCTAGAAAAATCAAAACCGAGTTATTCCAATTTTTAAATTTTTCTTGTTAAGTTAACTATAGGGAAAAAATACTCATGGGTTCCAATTCTTGCCCATTTGATACAGTTTATTCAAAAATCACATACTGTCTGAAATGGTTCACTCCAGTCTTCCAGATTTTACCTCAATCTTTGGAAAATCATGACTCTCAAAATACACATCCAAATTTCACAAACTTTATATCATTTTAAAGCTTAGGATGTGTAGTTTATAACTGAAAAATTTCAGCCCATTTGAAGCTCATTGCTATTTTTAACTATCACTTGAAAAGATTCGTTTTTCAGGGCCTTTGGAACCCCTTTAACTTTGAAAACCAATTTTCTTAAAAATTCACCAAAACCTCTTTTTGGTTCCTTAACACTTCTTAAACATGCATGACTATTCCCCCTACCATTCTTGGTTACTTTTAGCTCATCATCATGCATACTTCATCACCTATTCACATGATACTTTTGTAGAGGTTTAGGTTATAAACACGACAACAACTTCAAGAAAGTATGCATCTTAACCATTTACACCAAAACATGCAAGCAAAACATCATCTTCAAGCATCATTAACCTTTTCCTTACCCTTTCTTGAGCTTGCACCTACATGGTTAGTGGGTGGGGAATGAGATTTGAGAATCCCTATAGCAAAACCACATAATCAAAACATTGTGAATGTGCATACATAACTTTATGGCATGTGTATGAATATCTAAACATGTGACATATAAACTTCACTTAAATATGCATATAGCCATATCACAAAAGTTACATTTCATACACAAATCATGTACTTTGCTCATCATAAAAATTCATGTAACATTCACAGATCATTTTCTTAAACATAAAAGAAGATTAGTAGTTTTGTTACCTCAAGATCATAGCTTTTCTTTAATCCAACTTCCAAAGTGTTCTTGGTTCTTTTTCAAAATGCTCTTGGGAACTTTTAAACCCCTAAAAATCATGGCATAACCTCCACATAAACATGACATCATCAAAATGCAACAAAACTTGCAAAACACATAAAAACCCCCTTTTGGTTTTCTAAGTGTCCTACAAGTTTAAGACTTGATTTTTATGGCCCTTTAAGCTTCTAAAATCCATCTCTTGGCTACAAAAAACATCATTTTGAAGCCAATGGAACCATCAAAATGTTCAAAAACATATCCTTTCTATTTTTTTTCTTTAGCTTGGATGAAAATAGCAAAAATAAGGAAAGGAAGGGTGTTTCATCTTTCCTCAAGAAACCATGTGTTTCCTTACTTCCAAAACCCCTTTTCTTAACTTTGATACTCAAAGACACCTTCCTTTAAACCAAAAGAAATTTAGGCAGCACCTCCCCATAATGTTGAGCTTTCCATAAATCTTTACAACAACTTAAAACAACAACAACAACCAATAACTTGTCTTTTACCCCTCAAGGAAGAGTTTGCAACCATTTAGTACTTTTAAGACCTTCTCTTTTCCATCTTCAACTCTTGAAGTTCTAGCCTTTATTCTCAAAAAGGGAGGCTCATTCAAGGAAAAACTCAAGAGAAAGTAGTAGTAGTGGCAAACTCAAGAAAAGAGGGAGATTAGGTTGCAAGAGCATCTTACCTTGTGTTATGGAGCTTGGGTTTCTTCTTTCTTGCTTGGGGAGGGAGTGTTTTCTAGAAAGAAGGTAGAGCAATTTTTTGTCCAAGGAGAGAGAGAAAGTGGCGTGAGAAATAGGTGAGGACGAGAGAGGAAAAGCTTAGTTAAAGTTGTTCTTGAAAAAGTGTGTGATTTAGAATAAAACTTGGAGACCAAGTAGCTAAACATTTGATCCATATTGAGCCACATCACCTTGTCTCCTCCTAGCTGAAAAAGCAAATTTTTAGACCCCTAGGCATCAGTTTTTGTTGGTTGGGCCTTTGCCCTATCCAGTTAAATAATCCGGTGGCACTCATTTTCGTAAAGTACCCTTTATGTGGGTAACTACCTTTTTACTTTTCCGGAGACTTTATCTTTCGTGTGGCACCATTCCCTAGGCCTCCTTGCCTAGGTGGCATCATGTCCTAGTCCATAGCATCTCCAGGTTTCCCTCGTAACTCGTCAGGATTCCTCGATTTGCGTGCAACACTGTAAAACGAGCTTCCGACGGTCAATTTGACTTAAGGACATGGGAAAATTATATATTTTTCCCTGATTCTCAAGCTCTTTTCCGTTCCTCAAAATTCTTCTCGGATTTTCCGTAATTAATTTTCTAAGAAAATACTTTTCGGGCTTTTCAGACACTGTTGTTCTCCGTTCAGCGAAAGTGCCCACACCGGGTACCAAATAATAATTTTATTAATTACTTTATAACCCAACTAAAACTTTCTTAGTTCAGGCCTCCGGCATTTGAGGACTTCTGCTACCTCAAATAATTATTTCTCAACCGTCCTTAACTCCGAAATCCTTTATTTACCACTTATTTACGAAAATGCCACTACTTTTTTTGCTTTTGCCATAATTTCCAAAATGCCATCACCTTTTCTACTCTTTCTTAATTTCAACTTTATCCTTGGTTGACTTTTGACATTTTTTGTCAACTTTGACTTTTGGGTTGACTTTTGACCAAATCACCAAAATGTTCTTATTATTTGATGACACTTTGAGCCCTAGATCTTTTAGTCGAAATGACCATTTTACCCTTATCATATAGGCTAAATGATCATTGTGCCCTTAGTCATTTCCACTTAGACTTCCCAAGACTAGGGACTTAGTCAATTATGATTTTTCTTTCCTTTAGGCATTTTCCTCTATATTTTTCCTTATTTATGGGCCTTAGATTATCACATAATTTACCGATTTAACATTTAGTTCAAACTACAGAAATGCGGATATTACAGGGAGCTCCAAAAATGTTTGAAATCCAAGTGGTGGGGGTGGGGTTCGAACCCCCAACACTGTTTTTCAATATATATAATACAATATTAAGGGTCTGTTCGGGTGATTCTAAGTTTTTAGTTTTTAGTTTTAAAATGTAATTTTAAAAACAAAACGTGTTCGTCTTAAACGGAGTTGAGTTTATTTTTAATACTATTTCAGAATAGATTTTACTTAGATTTAAAAAGGTTTTGAAATTTTATTTTTGTTTTGAGAAATTTATCTTTGTAACATTCCCCACCAAGACGAATTCACTCCCCACTTTCACCTTGTTCTCCTTCAATGTCTGCCTCATCACCGCCATCACCCTCTTCTCTGCAACCGTCCCCTTTATCCATGCTTTGGGTTCCGGTGCCACTCTTACAGTAATCGATAACTTCGGCACCGTCTGTGGCATCATGGCAGGGGAACCGACGCAGCACATTGAATGCTACCATCGTGGCCGGATCGTTCCTGTCACTCCTAACATTTCGTTTTCATCCATTTCCGGCATGAGGAGATACTTTTACGGCCTTTGGTTCGGTAACTAACTCTAGTATGCTTTGGAGGGTTTGAAGTCTCTTTACAAATAGGATAGTTCATGTAGGATATTGAATTCGTCAACCGATCACTGCTAAAGGGTGAAGCGAATTCATTTGGGTTTGGGAAGAACGATGAGGATAGCGACTGGTCGATAGAGAAAAAGCGAGGAAGATCGGGTCACATGAAAGCGTACTCTCACAGGTCATCCAACGAGGAAGAACGCGAGCTTCTTCTTCCGCTGGATTCAGAGACATGCCTATGTTGAGTCTTGTAGCCGGCGATTCACATGTTTGTGGATTGAATTCAACAGGGTTTAAACACTGTAGCTCAAAGAACTTGAACGTGATCATGATGAAGACTCATAAGCAAGCGACCAAACGAAGGAGATGAACTTGGAAAGTCCATCACGGCCATCCACATCTAGGACTTAAATCAAGAAGCTCTTCACGGTTGTATCGCACACTATTTCCCCAAATTTCCCAAACCCATATTCCCAATTCCTCAATTGAATCTCTCTCTTTTCTCTCCTCTTCAATCCATCTTACCTCCTTTTAATTCACAATACCTTCTTAAAATTGAAAACCAACAAAACCTAAAACCAAAAATTAGTTTCAGTTTTTAAAAATTGTGAAACTTAAAACCCAAAATCATTCTGAACGGGACCTCTATATACATACATTGTGAGATCCCGTTGCAGAATTTTACCAAATATTCTTGGAATTTACCTATGTCATATCAGGGATTACCAAGTTAGTGTTGGGTTTTAGCATGTCATTTTTTTAATTAATCCCAAGTCTGGATTGAATTTTCTTCAATGGTTCGAGAATTGCGAGCGGCCTCAGAATCATCACGCTGATTCACTACAAAACCAAGATCCATGGCAAATCCATTCTTGAATTGTTCGCTGGCAGCGTTCTTGCTCTCAGAAATAACCAAAATCGCGTCCATCACACCACAGTCTCTGTTCTTCCACCCCCCCGCTCTCTCTCAGAAGCTCCGTAGTCTTGTTACAGAGCAATGATGGAAGTGATCTTGCCGAGAGCTTTGAAGGACGGTGAGTACGGTGCCCCTCCAATGGTCTCGACTTGTGCTTAGTCGGCGGCAGGTGCAAGATTCATCAACCGCCAGTGGAGCGAAGATTCTTGAATCAAGAAACGATACCGCATTGTTTCTTGGATTCCTACTGGCTGCATTGGGCTTCAAGTTCATCAAACCTCGCTGATGATACCATGTTAACAAGACACATTTCCTTAATAACAAAATGATTACTTATGAGACCCTAAACTCTCAGGGGTTTATTGAGGAAGACCTCATGTTACTTTTCCTTTAAAAGAGACTCATGTTATCCAATCTCTTACACTAATCACAAATACTAAGACCTATATTTATAGAGTCTATCCAACCAGTGATCTTAACCAACTTAATTAAGTAAGATCATATATTATATCTCGGGCTGGTTGAGTCCAATGGAAAAGGATGATTGATGTGATCAACTAATAATTAAATTTTCCTTATGTTCCTCAGCACAATTCACCGGTCGAGCTCGACTCTCTGTCGCTGCAACAATCAAAATGAAAACTCTGTGAGAAGGAATATAATTCGACGAAGCAAACAGATTGGATGAAAGAAACACAGAACAACAAGGGTCCCCTAGAAAAGGATTTTAGCCGCTCAAGTATAACGTTTTGAGTTTGAGTGCATGTGAACGCAGAAAATGTACCTTCGGGGGAACTACTCCCGTTGGTCTGTCAACGTTTGAATCTGGCTAAATTATATATACATATCAATAAGTGTGTTTGTGTGTCCCTCACTACTGTTCTTAAGGGACTGAAAATCTTCTTGCCAAATACCACCGGGAGGATTGACTCCAGCTTAAAAAAATGTTGTTGCAGCGATCAAAGTGAAAATAGTGAGAAGGATGGTTCGAGTATCTTTGGCTGTTTCAACGTCTATGTTAAATTGAAGATATTTGAACGAGTTCGTCCTTCTTCTTACTCGACTAGAAGCCATTTTTGCCCAGAAGTGAAGCTATTGCCGGCCTTGTATTATAGTATGTACAACGTTGACTTTGAGTATGTGCAACTAGCTCCATAGAGTAAAAAATCAAAGATGAAAAAACTTGATCCACATCTGGTGAGGCATCAACTCAAGATTCAAAGGTAGGATTATGGTTGAATTGTGGCAGAATCGGTAATAATTTATTTAAGATATTTTAAATACTATACATGTAAATATATTTTATTCAGTACATATCTGAATTATAAACTATAAAAGATATATGTTGCTTGTATATGAGGAAAATATTTTAAATAAGATACACGAACTTAGCCACCTCTCCTCGTCACCGCTACCTTTAATATGCGATAAAGAATATATATGTCTGGGGATCTGACTAGAACCAAACCAAGTGGAGTTGGATGACATCAATGTCATTAAACATTGAGTCAAGCTTCGGCTTGCCTATAAATCTCAGAAAAAAAAAAAACAGAGAGAGAGAGAGATTGAGTTGAAGCTTGAGAGTTTCATTAATTTCAATTCAGCGATTGATAGAGAAATTCAACTGATGAGGAGCAAGGCTAGTAATCTGAACGTAGCTCAGCTGGTAAAGATATGGTGGAGTGTAGCTGGAGGATTTAAATCCTCTTAATTTATTAAAAGAGGGATAGAGAAATAAAAGTAAGAGTAGAGGCAGTGGAAACAATGAGGAAGGAGATGGCTTGATTGGAAGAGAAGATGTTCCATATGTAGACGCCAAGCACCCACGGCACGATATCTTATCTTTTAATCAATTTTGAGTTAGCTTTTATGATCAATATGCGAAGATAAAGACTTATGAAAAAGAAGTCCCGCATCGCTTGTGTTAGAGGAATATCCAGGGGGAGAAGCCTTTATATGGGAGGTAGGTGAGCAAGGAACAGTTTAGGTGGAACAGCTTTTAAAGCCCCGTGGTTACGAGTGTAAGGTTTCTTTCAAGGGGAAGTTATGCAAAGGTCCTAATAACAGAGAAAATAACCATAAACTATTTGTAAATCATGAAATTAAGTTGAAATCCTATGGCATTTAGGCTAGTCTAATTGAATATATGAAAAGATGTATTTACCCCTGTTTATTTGAATTGAAATCTAAAAAAGAAATATATGAAGGAGAAGAGGACAATAAACTCTTTTCATATTTGCAATTAATCTAACCCAAATCTTACGTGACTTTAACTCAATTTCATTATTTCTAAAGAATTTATGATGATTCTTTTTGCTTGGAATCTATACATGGTTTCCCCAAAATAAATTAGGATAACCAATGCTTCTCTTGAAATAGTTCAATGACAAAAATGCACTTTAATCTATTTTGTAAATAATTATTCCACTTTTTCAACGTTTTATAAAGGTCATATTTCAACTTGTTACATTTTTCAGCGTTTTTATATAGCTTCAAGTCCTGGCCTATAGGAAATATTTTGTCCACAAAAAGCTCATTCTTGGTAGAAGGAGCTTTTTGTGTCGTTAGCTCAGACGAACGCATTCCCTTTGAATCTCTATTCACAACCTCTTCTCCACACTGAAAATGTGCTATTATTGTTTATTCAATAAAAAAATTATAATCTAATTTTCACTCAATCCTATATTTATATATTATATATATTTCTTTTAAACTATTTTTATTTTTATTTTATTTTTCTGACTTTATCACTATATATATGTATTATTTAATTATATTTATGGCATTTTAAATAATTTTCCATCAAAAGTCACTTCTCTAACGTTTATCCTAACAAATTTTCCTTCTAATAGAAAACCATTTCTCCAATTTTTATCACAACATAATTTTGATTTTCCAAAATACATTATGAATAAAAGTCATTTTCAAACATACGTTCGTATAAATGCACTCTCGTGATACACGATGAGAACACACACACACACACACACGAATAACTCAGTTTGCTAACAGCAAAAAAAAAAAATTAATTCAGTTTGCATTATTTCTCAACATTTTCATGAAAAACACAAATTTGTTGAGACACCAAATTGAGTGCCAACCACCAACAATTCTCAAAATGTCATCAAACACACACACACACACACACACACAACACAATCTTAGAACGAATCAAGGATCACATAAGCCAGCATTTCAAATGATACAAGTGGATACAGACACACCCCTCATAATGTCAAACCTGCATTGAACACGATCTTTAATATCTTTCCTTCAAAAACTCATTTAATATGGATAGAGTTGAATATATTTCTTAATTCAAGATAGATTTGATGAGGTAAGTGTTGTTTTCAGCCATCTACTTGGATACATGACTACACATGTATCATGCAACAGACTATAATTTCAAATAATGTGAAGCCTATATATGCATGTGTGTGTGTGTGTTTATACTATAAAAATTCAACATTGTGTACACACCTCATATTCTCAAGCTCATCTTTCATTGTTGAACATGGTCTCTAACATCTATAAATAGCCTTGAAATGCTTGTGAGTTTATTCATCAAGCTTTCTTAACTCCCTTTCTCACCTATTGTTCTCAGTTCATATAATTCAACTTGACTAATAATGGAGTCATGGGTGTCGTCAGTTCCCCAAAAAGCCCCTTCATATTCATCCTCTGGAAATTATGTGACTGTTCTGAGTATTGATGGAGGTGGTGTTCGAGGCCTCATCCCTGCCGCCATCATTCGTCGTCTGGAGAAAGAGCTTCAGGTTGCTGCTATCATTCTGCAATTATTTTTTAATTATCTTTTTCGTTTTATAAAATTATATATTTCACTTATCTTCTACGAATTCCCTTACCCCCTCTGCTCCTATTTATAAATGAGAAAGAGCTAAAAGGTTCTTTTTTTGTTTCTATTAGTTACATCATTAAATTTTTATAGAAATATACAATTTTACCTTTTAATTTTTATTATACGGATTTTGTATTATTGGGATGGATTGTGTATTGAATAGAGATACAGTGTGAAAATTATTAAATTTTAAGAAATTAATGATATTTAAGGTTTTTTTCCAAGTTAAACATGTAGAAAATGACTTATATATGCCTCTTCTTTTACTTTTTTCTTCCTTACTTTTATCACATAAAAAATAAAAATTATTATGCCCATATAGCGACTCATTTGCGTCTATATACTAAGTTGGTTGATTTTGATATTACTAAGGAAGGGCAGTATCATTACCCAAACAAGAAAGATCCTGGTCCTCTATTCACTTCTTCTCAAATTGTGGAATTCTACAGAACCAAATCTGCTGAGATTTCCCCCAAGGATGCATACGATTGTATAGCCAATGCCTTCTTCTCTTTTTTTTTTCATAATAAAAATAATCTAAAGTGTAATATTTCTCCGGTTCTAAATATAAGATTTCATTTGTAATGCAATTTAAACATTACAAATGAGGTTTTGTATTTAAAGAAGGAGGGATTAATACTTTTTTTTGAAAAAAATTATGAAACCGACAAAAATGATAGAGAAAGAATTAATATTCAATATTTAGATAGTTAAATTATTTTAGTAATTAGAATAAACTATTAATATTTTTTCAAACTAATACTTAATATAGAAATTAATATTATTATATTTATAGAAAAGTTATAGAAAGAGTACTGACTTGACTATACTTCCCTATATTCCATATATTGATTAATCTCTAATTCTCAATTTTTTAATAGCTGTTACATTGCACAGAAGAAGATTTATAGCTTTTTGTGATGTAAATAGGGAAACCAAGTACCTAAACAGAATCAACATCTGATTTACTATATTAAATTTTTATCATAATACTTCTAGAAATAGATACTTAATATTTATGAATTTATTCTATGTATTTTCTTAATCATTTTGGTAAACCATTGTTTTAATACTTATGATTAAAATAATGTGTTTTATTTATGAAGGAGGAAGAAGATTAACTTGATCCTGCGATGTATAAAGGAATCTGTGGAGCAATTCTTTAATAAAGCCCTACCCAAAATCATGGTACCAATAATTAATCCTGGGATTCTGAAGCCTCTTGAGGCTGAGGCTTACGATGTGGTGTTTCAAAATTATGATGCAAAACCGTTACATGAATTTTGGAATATGAATTAGGAAATTGGTGTTTCCAAATTTTCAAAATTCCGTATAGCTTTTTTTGGGTACGGAAATCCAAATAAATTTTTAACTATACGATAAATTCATTTCCTCAAGCAGTGAAACTATTTTCTTTCACTTCTTTAGATTTTATGTAGTGATAGTGATCTATGTGAACAAAGTGTAAGTTATAATAATTAATTAATTTTTCCTAAATTCATCATGAGTAAAACTACAATATATGATATTTATTTTATGCAGAAATTACTATATTGTTATAGTTTATGTAACTGGTTAGAATTTATCATTATATGATGTGTGGCAAGGGATCCCTCATGTTATTAGCAGGAACGCGCCTCAATACCCATATGCCTTTGAGAATGAACTTACTGTATTTTTGTTTAGAAAAGGTTTCGTACTTTTCCGAAAACTTGGTTAAAAACAGATTGTTTTAGAAAATTATTAGTCTTAATTGTAATTTTCGGTTTCAATCAAAGAAACAATATTCTCAGCTGAAAAGGGAAATGAAAGGACTCAAAGTTTTGATAAAAGTCAGCATAATTAATAGAGCTTAAAAAATTGCAACTATATATTGCCAGGGCATTCTATGCTGGTGCGGTCCCTAATCTATTTAATGCCGAAAAAGTTGCAACAAAAGTCTATTGATTCAATATATCTTCAGTTGTTAGCCTTACAATATGCTTTTATTAACCTTGAAAAATATTACTTGAATAAAACCACTTACCATATGCAAATCATTCAGGTATATGAATGGATGAACAACCAGGGGGAGGGAGGTTTAGGTTATCTGCTAGTGATGCCGCAATTCAATTAGATCTTATTTCTAAAGTTCGTGGAGTGTCTTAAATGCAATTCAATTATATGTGAATTATATATATATATATATTAAATGTAAGAATTTGGTTGATTATCGTAAGGTTTTAAAAGTTAAAGAGCCAATATATAATTTAACCATATGATTAGGAGGAATGTCACTTCATGATACAGAGCACCCGTCAAGGAAAACAGAACAACTCAATAAAAGTCTGTTTATACACACACATATTATCATTGACACATATTATATATACACATACACACATCTTGTCCCAAGCATACCAATCTCTTATGGCAGACTGATTAGCTTGTGAGAGATCATGAATGAGATAGCGTGCAGCTTGACGCTGTTCTTCACGGGCCATAATCCTTTTAGCCTTTATCCTCTCAGTAATATCTTATTGTTGCACCACTACACAGTCCAACACAGCAAGCCAATCACCAGATGGAGTTCATAGAAGATGTTGCAGACTCCAACCAGATGACGACGACGACACGGATGACAGTAGTAGAGGCATCATGCTTGAATCAGACTAGGGTTTGCAGCTGCACTTATAATAGTAATAATGATATTAGTAATCTCGTTTGCATCAGTTCATCATCAAAAGCCAACAAATTATGTTGTGAAGAAGAAGGAGGAGGAGGAGCTGGTAGTGTTCCATCAAGTCCTTCTTGTTGCTGCTCAATATGCTTAATGGATTACAAGGAATCTGATCTCTCAAGAGTACTTCCAGATTGTGGTCATTTCTTTCATGTCAACTGCGTTGATCCTTGGGTCTCAATGCACTTGATGTCCCATTTGTAGGATTCTGTAAAGAATTTTTGAAAGGAAAACACATTAAAGATGACTATGCTTTCCTCAAATTTTTAATTTGGTATCTATATATGTTTTTTCTCTTAATTAAACATTAGTTTTGCTTTGTTAACTATGTTAACTCTTGTACAAGAACTAATGTTGCTAGCAGATTAAAGTTATTGGAGTTAAAAGTGTTCAAAAAAGAAAATTGAGATTTAATTAAAAGAAAAATATACACATGTACCAAAATGAAAATTGAGAAAAAAAATATAGGTATCTATAGTATGGTTATCTCACTTAAAAAGAGACACTTCTATGATCTTATTTATAAGATAGAGAGATAAAATTTTTTCTATCGTTGAATTTTTATGTGAATTAATATAAAATTTTACTTTTAATTTATTATTATATGGACTATACTTTTACAGTAAAGTATATATTAAATAAAAATAAAAAAATTTACTAAATTTTAAGAGAGTTAGGTCCGGCCCAAACCGCAGTGCTTGGGGATGAGGGACCCATCTTTTTTAACTAATTTTTATTTTTTGTGTTTATTTAGGTTAATTAGCATTCAGTATTAAGAAGTATATTTTTAACAAAATCCAATATTTTAAATCAGTTGATTTTTAGTGCATTTATTGATGATCCAAATGACAGAAATTGTCCCTTGTGAAAAGGATGGAAGAAAGAAAATTTTATTGCATATAACACATTATGTATTTTTGCAGCAGCCTAGCTAACCAAAACAATATTTCGTATTGCTAAATGCACTAAAAAATTAATCAATTTATGATAATGGATACTACTAAGAAAATATTTTAGACTCGTAGATACAAATTGACCTAAATAAAAAAATGTGGATTCATGGGGGAGGTAAATTAGTTATATTTACAAAAGGCTTCAATTCCAATCCTTAAAAAAATTAACATTACCATTAAGGCAACAGAAAGTACAAAGAATTAAGAAGACAAACCTTGATGGTCTGAAATTTTGTCTCATTCCACGTTCTTTTCTGTTTTTTTAAACCTCTTTTTCTTCCCCTCATGTTCCCATGAGCTTATGTCTACAAGTTCTTTTCTTTAAGCTTATTCTACTCTAGTACTAGAGTATCTTCAATCCTAAATGTATAATTAATTTGATTAGACTAACACTTAAGTTGATTAATATGATAAGTTTTTAAAATACTAAAATCATTTTTCTTAATTCTTTTCCCATTTGCTTAATTACTGTTGAAGGAGCATCAAAATGGGCAATACAAAAAATTATGAATATTAAAAAATGGATCTTACATTTAGAATTAATATCGATCCCTAATTAGATTTTTCATTAAGAGCCAGAGAAATATAAAACATAATACCACTCTTATGTTTATTATAAGTCCACTTATAGAAGAAATTTTTGGAGAAATACTTGCATGCTCTCGGAGTGTCACATCATTCATGCTCTAGTCAATAAAAATTTTCGAAGTGTTTTCTATTGTGAACCCCTATATATTACAATGGATTATGGAGAAAGGGAAACAATTAGAAGAAATTTATGAGATATAAAATCCACATTAGAAGACACTTGAAATATTTTCAGTGAGAAAGCATGGATGACATATTTATTTAAAAAACCTATTAAAATATTTATTGAAAAGATGTTTATTTATTAATAATATGTTTACATGTTCCATTAATTCATTTTAATCAATTGAAAACTTTATCGTTAAAATTGCACTTTAACCTTTGATCAAAGACAGTCACCGCAATAAACATAAAAAGCTCTTATTGTAATGGCATATAAATAGATTCACATGAACTTATTAACAAAATGTTGAACATTGCACACAATAGAAAACCACCAAAACGTAAATGATTTTGAGAGAGAGAGAGAGAGATGACGTCAAGAGAACAAGAAATATAATTGAAAGCATATGAATTAATTGAACATCTTTTGACCAAAAAAAAATTAAACATCTTAATTTTGAACTTGCAACACCAGGAAGTTGCAATAATTGTCATCACAAGGAGAAAACATCATCTTCTCTATTCACGAGAAACAAACTCTCAACATAAGATCCAACGTAAACTCCATCATCAAATTCCTGATGTCCCAAAAGCTCCCCCAAATCCTTAATTGGGTCGATCAAAACCAAATCTCCGCGTTGACGCTGCGCCAACACTTTTCCATTACCAGTTAGAGCCAGTATTGATGATATGCCCCCATAATGGCTTCTATCAATTTGGAATATTTGAGTCCATGACTCAGCAACACCATACTCTTTCATCACCCAAACATTGCAAGCCCATTGGTCGACATTTATTTCCATGTAATTCACCA
>JANTPZ010002792.1:0-17395 GCA_025593235.1 Vachellia pachyceras
CCCTTCATCAACTTATTATTTTCATTATGATGTGTTGGATAGTTCATATGAGCATTTATGTTTCGTCTTTTGAAGTCTTCCATTTCCATATTTAGTTACCCTTTGAAATGTAGAAAACATACGGTTCTATATCCTTTCTTCAGCTTCATATTTAAGAACAATTCAATACGTTTCAGCTTTTTGGTTCCTAATAAAAATAATACTGCATACCAGAGAGAGAATGGTCTTTACACAGTAAACTAGTAAATGAGAAGACATTTAAGATTGAATGTGTGTGTGTGTATACATATATATAGAAATCATTCTTCCTCCCTCCAGTTCCCCACATACAAGTGTTTAGCCAAGTCTCTTCAAGGAACCATTCTTCCTCCTTCCAGTTCCACACTCAAGGGTTTGGTCAAGACTCTTCATAACGTCTACAACTGGATTATATATATACAATATACAATAGAAATCGGTTTGCCATTTTCTTTCAATACAGAACAGGTACCTCGTCTTAGCAAACCAAAGCATTCTATCTATTTTTCCTTGGTTTTTTAAACCTCATCGTCGATGTAGGTGCCCTAAAATATCAGTACATTCTTATATAGGCTAGGTTTTTTTATACGAAACAAATTTATTAGACTTGGAGAAATGATGAACATGGTTTGGAACTAAAACGACTCAAACTTGTTAATACACATTAGAGTTGAAAACAGTAGTATATATTTATATGATATTTATTATATCTATGTGTTTGCTGTTGGCTGAGGAGGGGAGGTTTGTGTATTAGGGTTGGGGGTCAGAATTAGAAGTACCTAGTAATCTGATTAGCTTTGTTTTTGTAATGTGAGAGAAAACCAAACCAGTCAAAAATGTTAACATGTGCATGTGTATGTAATGCCAAAAAGCACATGGAGCCCAATGCCTGACTTTGTATCAGTCTTCGTAAAAAAACTCATCTTGCTTTGCTTGTCACCTTCTAACTTTATGTGTAGTCTTCTCATTCCTTTTTTTAATGTTCCCAAACCACATGGTGACATCAACATTATTATTTTCAATCCTATTTTTTCAATATCCCATATATATATAACTTTATTATATCATGTCATAACGTGACATAATTTAAAAAATCTACAATTGGGTATATCAGTATTAGGGTTTAAAAACATCAGAGATTATGTCCGGCATTATACGGAATCATGCTAAACTTGTTAAACAAACTGGTTAAGAATGAAAATGCATGCACTATATGAATTTTGTGACGGGTGTGAGTGTGTTATATATATAATATATATAATTTGAAGTTTGGGAATTGGGTAGGGTGAGAGATTATTATTAGGAGTCAGGAGTTGTTGGGATAGAGTGGAAAAGGCAAGAGATTCGCAGCTTTCAACAAAAGCAAGCCCTAGGTCACACCTTTCTTGGAAATGAAAGAGAAATGGCTATTAGGAGAAGCACGCTTTGATCCCATGTTTGTTTCGTATGCACACCCTCCATACAAGACAAAGTACAGGTAACAGAACCATACATCTTATGAAAAAATTACAGAAAATTCTTGTATTGCACGCAAGATTCATTATACAAAAAGTACATGAAATTTGTTGGAACAACGACAAGTATTCAACTATAAAGTAAAATGGAATGTATATTGGTTGCATCCACTCGATTATCTGGTTCTTAAATATTCTTGGATAATAAATTTTATAGTTATAGATGTTTCAGAATTTATCTTAAATTTTATGATTTAACTAGGGAAAAAATTTCAATGAAAATGTCTTAAAGGGTATGAAAAGTACTAGAAGATATTATCCAATCTATGGGGCAACTGATCTCTAACTCCTAAAGATTCATTTCAATGAAGATACTATAAAATTCCAAGGGAATTCTATCATATTATCATTAACATTAGAATATTTTTTTGAAGTGATAATTTTACTGTGTCCCACAATGTTGTTATAGAAAATTAATAGAAAAAAGAAGTCTGTGTGCATGTGTTGGAGGGAAGTGAAATGGGAATTGGACCACAGGTATGAAGAGAGTAAATAACCATATCTTTCAAGTCATTATTCTGGGTTGTGGTAATAAAATCTTGTTTGGTGTAGGGCAACCAGCTGAAGTAGTATAGCCCTGGCTAGGTTAACACTTGAAAACCTGCCCTTTTCTCCCCTCTCTTTGACCCTTCCAATATCCCTTTTTCTGACCTTTGACTTCAGTTTTTTTAAAAATATTTTCCTCTAACTCTCTCTCTCTGTCACAAAACATTGCTTTTTATGATGTGGGCTTTGCTTCTTCTGTATGTTCATTCATGGATTATGCAAAAAAGATATGTACTTGCTGTACCTTCTCTCTGTAACCATGGATTGAGTAATAACCAACAAGTTTAGTAGCTGTCACAGATCTCTCCTCCTCACTGTCATATTTCCTATCCGAGTGTTGCATTTGCCATATCACGAGACACACCGCCTCCCCATTTTTCTCTTTCTTTCTTGTGTTATAATATCAACCACAGTATTTATATATATTGTTTATTAGATTCATTATAAATATATAGTACCCTTCCTGTAACAAATATTCCACTCTTGGCTATACTTCCCTCTGCTACATGACAAAACCTGATCATTGTCTATTATAATGCAACCCCTAAAGACACTGCCTTGCTGTATTTTTTCCTCTTTATCCATACTTGTCCATTTATTTTGTCAAAGTGAAATCATTCACCAAAAAATATAACCCTCCCTGCCTTCCTTCCTTCTTTCTTTCTTTTTCATTACGGAGTAGTTTTGTTTTCCTGTTGGCAAAAAAAAAAAAAGTTTTCCTACTAATGATTAAGAGGGTCAAAATTCAAAACCTAGATGGTCATGAAGGAGGAGGGATTATTACTTAGTATTATGATATAGGAATGATTCGAATATGACAATGGCAGCAGCAGCAATAGGGTCTCTATGCGAATGTGTTTGCGGGAAGGAAGATTCGAATCTAGTGGGGAAGGGTGATTTAGTTAATTGGTATTGGAGGGAGAGAATCGATGAGACAGTGACAATCTGACAGCTAGTTCATGAGCTCTACAACTGCTCTCTAGTGCCTAGTCTCTCCTGTTCTTGCTCCTCCTCCTCTTTCTGCTGCTGCTCTCTCTGTAATCTACCTAGCCCTACCCTCCCAGCTAGCCCTGCTTCACCCTCGCTCTCATTTATTTCGAAAGTCTACGCGCATGCCATGGCCTTCACCAGAATGATGCTATCATGCTGTCCCAAACCCAGCCACTCATTCTTTATCTCTCTCTCTCATAAGTCATATCCTCATTTTGTTCTCCGCAACATCATTAAACCCTAGTGAAAAATAATACTCTATCTTTATGTACCTCTTGTTTACATTTTTAAACCTACCATGTGGCTGCTACTGCTACTACTTATAGACTTTTAATATTACTGCTATTATTCCGTAGTGATGATTTATTCATGATGGGATCGCCCTCACACGAAACAATATCATAAAATGGGATAACTCTATTCGTAAAACTGTTCTCTTTACTGTTATTTATTCTTACTCCTCATTGAATTGGAATGTCGGTGATGGACAAATCGATGTTTTTAATGGTCAGATCATGGCTATTCTATTGTCTAGAGTCTATGCATTTACTCTATATAATTTGATTGGTGTTGGTGTAATATTTTAATATTATTATTTGAAGTTGTTGGTAGGTTTCATTTTTTTCAATGCACGCAGGTTTGTTCGAGGTGGCAGGCTGTGTCACGGTCGGATCTCCTATGGCAGCGGCTCAGCGAAGCTATATGGCGGCGCACAAACCCAGCGCGGCCCAGCTGGTACGAAGAGTTCATCCACTGGCATAGAATGGCCAGGAATTTCGCCGTCGGCAGATACGCTTATGCCTCCTTGGGGTTTGGCCCGTCGCTTATGGACGACGAGCACTATAGCACCGTCATATGCCGCTACCTCACCCTCTCCGACGTCTATCTCGCCTGTGGCTTCACCGATGGCACCGTCCGTGTCTTCCACCTCGATACTCGCGTCCACTTCAGGACATACCGGACCCACCAAGCCAACCGCATAGGTCCCTTCGCGAGATCCGTGTCGGGCATCGTGTTCGCCAACAACATGCTCGTCTTCGCCACGCTGGACGGGGACATCTACGTGGCACACATCGACCAGCCTACCAATGACACACGTAGGGCCCGCATCTGTGACGTGGTCAACAGCGGAGTCCTCGTGGAGTTCGCTGGATGTGGCCGATGGTGGGTTGGGCTCTTCGCCGGAGTACCAGGGCAGTCGTTTCAGATTTGGGACGCTGAAAACGAACAACTCGTGTTCGTCGGAGGATCCTTGACAGACCCGGAAACCGTTATGGGTTGGCACATGTTGACGGATTTGTTGGAACCCGTGGGCCGGCTTCGGGTCACGAACGGAGGCCTGGCAGTGGCGTGTACGAGATCAGAGCTCGTAGTGTTCGACCTGAGCAATCAGATTCTTTTGCATGGGCTCCAGTTGGCCGTGGGAGGGTTCATTGTAACATCGATGGACGTGAGCGATGAGGCGTTCTTTATCGTGGAAACTAACGGCCACGCCAAGGTGTGCCGCGCGAGCACGCTAGAGCAGCTATGCGAATTCAGGACACATCCGGTCTCGGGTATGATTGCGTGTAGGAACATGGGGTATGCGCTGTCGTGCACCGCCGGAGTGGTGAGGGTGTGGGACATTGAGCGACGGCGGGGACTACTGCGTTTGGTGGTGGGAGAGAGGGTGGGTGAGGGGATCGCCATGGTGTGCAACGAGAGACACGTGGCCGTTTCTTGTTACGACAGGTCGATACACCTATGGGATTTCGATGTATGATTACGCAGAGGAGCGTAGGCCCGGAAGAGAAAAGTTAGAATTTTTTTTCTTATTCAGATGTAAGCGGGAAACTAGATTTAATCATTCATGTTGATAATTCATATATCATTCATCATCAAGAGCATTCCATGTTAAATTTTTAGGAACCCTAGGATCAACGAGCTTGTGCAGATTTATTATTATCTAACTATTTGGATAAAACGATTAAATGATTCGAATTTAGAAAAAATTTTGACGGTTAAAGTTTTCAACACTAGAGGATTAGAATTCCTTATTGATATATAACAAAGGGTAGTTACATATTTTTTTCATTTCATTTAAAATATTGCTCTCTTTTTTGACAACATATTGAGTCTGTTTGGGAAGGAATTTTGTACAAACTGGGGTAAATATATAAAAGAGATTATCTCATTTTACAGAAAAACACTGTTGAACGTGCATTTATCTTTTCTAAATATTCTTACAAACAAGCCCATTGATTTTTTTATGGAATCTAAATACAGGAAAAGAATAAGAAAATGAGGCGGGAGGTTTAACATAAATTAAGATAAAATTTTTTTATATACGTATATCCGTAAAATTATTCTCCTAGATAAATAAAAACACACACTGGCGTGTGAAGTGAGGAGGTAGGGGAAGGCAGCAGGGGTTGCATTGTACTTGGCTCAGCTTCTGAATCATCGATTGACTACTTTTTTTGGGATTCAGTTTTGCTTTGATAAATCATGTAAGGGCTCATGGATGGATGGATGGATCGTAATAAGTGGGAAGGTAGTCAAAGAAGGCTGGCAGGGAGGCAGGCACTGCTTGCTCAGAAAACTGAGATATGCATGCCAAGCTTTCGTACCACTCACATCTCTTCTTTAATGTACCTTCCTCCTAGTCCTTCCACAGCCCCTCCCTCGACTCCAACCAAATTTATTTTATATATCATTTTAGGGTCCCATATATGCATGCATTCGCACACAACAGTTTCTTTTCAGACAAAAAAAATTGGACCTACCATTGTACCGATTAAAATACACTGATTTACTGTTGCGTACTTGGGTCATATTTGGGTTGGGGTTAGGTTGTAATTCTTTTTTATTATGTTCTTATAATTTTGTAGCAAGTCATGGGAGAAAGCTGTCTGGGAAGAGTTGCGAAAAATCCGTCATTAACGCCTCAATCTAACTCATTAGTACCTTCGAGATGTGACGCTAGTAATGATTTTATTGCATGGAGATATACCGCTAACGGGAATTTCACCATTAAGAGCGTCTATTTTTCTTTTGAAGTTAGCCCTTCAAACATATTTTGCCCTGTGTATAAGCGGATATGGAGGTGGAAAAGGACTGAGAGAATAAGAATTTTCTTTTAAAAAACTTTTCATAATAGGCTACCAATTAATGCTTGAAGAAGTAAATGGTCAAATGCATCACCGTTGTGCTCATATTGCTAAGAGGGAGAGGAGGATATTCTGCATGTCTTTCGTGGTTGTCACTATGCTAGGGATATATGGTTTAAAATAGTTCATCCATCAAGTTTCTCAGCTTTCTTCCCTTGTCATCTTTGGGATTGGGTCACGATGAACCTGAAAAGGAGCTTGGGCTCGGACTTTATTTCTAACAAGGACCTATTTTGGGGAGTAACGTGCTAGTGTTTGTGAACATGGAGAAATAAGGATATTTTTTATATCACCTTTCTTAAACCTCCTAATCCCCTCAACTCAATCCCTGCTTCATGGAAACTCTTTGTCTAAAGTAGCGACATTTTGTAGAGGCAACCTGACACAGAGGACATTCATAGTCATGAGTGGTTACCACCACAGGATGGATGGTTCAAAGTTAATGTTGACAGAGCTGTAGCCCAGGGTTCCCTAAAGGTAGGATGTGGAGGTATTATTAGGGGCCACTTGGGTTCTTGGATTATGGGGTTTACTAAATCTCTGGGACGATGTGAATCGCATGTTGCTGAGGAATTGGCGATTTACAAAGGTCTCCAATTGGCTCTTGATTATGGCTTCAAAAGAGTCATCATCGAATTTGATGCAAGGTTGCTGGTTGATATGATTACTACAGGTTCTAATGTTGCAAACAAAGGTTTGTTGTTTTTTGAGATCAGGAAACTCATCGAAAGGGAGTGGATTATTTCTATTCAGTATGTGCCAAAAGAGCGAAACCGCTTGACGGATACTCTAACTAAGGAGGCTATTTCTCCCTCCAGGAATTACTTCTCATGCCCGCAACACCTTCAGAAGGAGTGCTTGGATGATCTTTGGGGTTCATTCCCCCCTACTTAGTGTTTTCTCTTGGTTTGAGCCTTTGAGCTCTCTTTGTATAAAAAAAAATGTTCTTATAATTTTAAATAAGAAAATACAGTACACAGAAATAATTTCATAGAAATAATAAGATCTTTTTTTTTTTGAGCCCTCGATCTGGTTCATCAGGAGAGAAACACATCAGTCAGCATGGCATGAAAAGGCCTGAGTTTGTGTTGCGGTTTAGGAGAACGGTAGAAAAGTACTTTTACTCAAATCGAGATAAATATGTGAAGAAAATTATTTCATTTTATAAAAAATACTGTTAAACGTACTTTTAGATGAGAATTAAGTGTTTAAAAAAATAGTGTTTGTGTTGGGTGTCTATCTCTATGTATATATATAGTTGGGTCGTTGTTCATTATCTGACCTGTCATCACTAGCCACCAGATGTGACCACAGCTTGAGCAAATTACCTAGGCTTGCATTGTATGGGTTTCTTACCACTTGTACCTCCATATCAAACAGCGTTAGGAAATGTCCCATCATGTGCCTACATATACATATACATATACATATATACCTCATAATTTTCTCCAAACACCCCCATATTATATATGTACTATAAATTACATCTTGCACACAAGTCAAGTGTTACTGTGTTAAGTCAGTAGTATGTATGGTCTGTCGAAACTGTTCTTCCTGCTCATCATCTTGGTGGGCAAGCTAGGCTTCATCGTTTCGGTAATCGTCTCTTGGGAAGTCTATTACTCTCTTAATGCGTAATTATTTAGTGTATTTTATTGCAGGGAAAATTAGTTTTTATCTCTATAATTTTAACTCAATTGTAATACAGTTCATGAATATTGATTCGGTTATAACTCAATCCCTGTAGATTTGAACCAATGCAACTCAGTCCATATGGTTTCAATTATTTTATAATTATGTTCCTATATTTCAGAAAATATAATTATATATATAATAAAAGGTCATTAACTAAAATATAAAATGATTAAAATTATAGGATTAAATTGCAGTAGATCAAATCTATATGGATTGAATTACAATTGAATTAAAGTTTAAGAATTGGATTACAACGGGTCGAAATTTAAAGGAGTAAAAGATTAATTTTCTATTTATTTGATGAAGAGAAACGGCCCACGCAAACTTTTGCCCTTTTAATTTGCTTCCTCTCATCGTCCAAAAAAAATATTTGCTATGGAGCTAAGGACACTTGTGCAATTAGTGGTGGAAAAGGTCCGGACAGCTCAACCCCAAATAGATCAAATCTATTTTGTATGAGATTGACCTAGCTTTGGCCAATGGCTTGTAACAAACATTTTTTAGGTCTGGACCTAAGACTGTATGAGGTATAGCTTTGCCCTGTGGCCTGTATAAAAGCTTATATTAAGGAATAATTCAGATGTCAACCCTTTAAATGGATCTCAGTACAACGAAGGATTAGTCTCACCTGCTATATAGGTGGGAAATAGGATCACCTTAAAAAAAACCTCACGTCAAGTCTATCTCCTCATTCATAAAAAAACCCATCTATTGGTGTTGTGACGCTTAATGCAACAGAGGGTGTAATGGCGAGACTAATACCAAGCACGCTCACCCAAATAATGGTTAAAAGCCAACAGACTTTGATGTGATTTATTTCTCAAATAGACTCACATATACAATTTTAAAAGAAATATTTTCTTTTGCACAACTATTTTGCTAAAGGAACAAAATTGCAAACCATAACTCACTCAACTTTCCATCTTTTAGTTATTCCCATGCACAGAGTTAGCTCGATGCAACGTCTCTCTTTCCCTGTGATACCTCTTGCATCAAAGATGACATGCTCCAATATGCGTCTATAGCCATAAGAAAGCAAAAGAACTGAGAGAGAGATAGCTTTTTACAAGGATTCATAGGCAACATAATACCAAGTGCACAAGATTTTGCTCCCAACAATCCAAGACAAAACTACTATAGAGTACGAGGGACAAGGCACTGGTGAAACCCAATCACCCAGCAAAAACCAAACCTGATTTCTGTCGCACAGCGAACTTATCAAGCAAAACAAAACAGATGCTATTAAGATTAGGAAAGAGGCTCCTGAGGGATGTTCCAGACTTGATGAGGCTGCTCAATAATGTCAGATACCTCCGTGGGGAGAGATCTAAGGCCCGGGGTATAGCAGTATGAACCAATGTGAATGAGTGTAAGCTTCGTTGCCCGAACACGATTGGTGCTGACCACACTAGGTGCTACCGTGGTAGCAAGAGAGGCCAGGCGGTGACAATTCTAACATAACTGATATCAGAAGCATCATATATTAACGAGAGAGGTACGAATCCCCCATTGAGAAACTTAACAAAACAGCCTAATCAAACCCAGAATATTGAAGGGAGTATGTAATTAATCTCGTGCATCAGTTGACTATATATGTTGTAGGATAAAATTCAGTAATGAACGTGCTGGTATATATGCTTGACCCAAACAATTTAATAACTGTAAGATATACTGCATAAATATATAATCCACCTCAAAACACATATCACTCTCCAGGAACAAGGAGATATAACGGCTAATTCTTGAAATTCTAGAAACTCCAGTCACTTATCAAGCAAGACCTAGATTTAATATAACAACTAAGATATTAACATGAAAATAACAGCCAAAAACACTAAACCATAACTGAATGATGATATCATGTTCTCCACCCTCTCTCTCTCTCGACCACCCAATTAATTCTCCATCTACAAGCAAATCCATTCAGGGCAACAATCTACATCAGATAGTAGACAGATATGTGTCACGAAAATTAGCTGTATGCATCACAATCCAAGTATTCATTTTTCCCAAGAACTGAGCCAAAATACTGCCCATTAAGGTGAATTAGTTTAGCTTTCAATTAATGTTGCCTACTGATCTGAATGTTATCGTCTGAAGGCTCTAACATATTGTATCTGGTACAACATAGGCCGAGAAATTTTATTTAAACACAAAACCAATTAATACAAGCACTTTTGAAACCAATCATCACTAAATGATTATTATCCGTCGTTAAAATGAGGGTCGCTAATATTTTCTGTTGGGAAATTTTTTGATGGAAAATAGTCATTTCGTTGTTAAATGACTTTTTTCTGGTAGTGAGGTATCTCTTAGCTTATTCCAAGTTCCATACCCTTGACCAACAAGAATTAACCGTTATATCTCCTTGTTCCTGGAGCATACACCCTATAGTCAGTGTCTTCGAATTAGCTAGCTTAGGTTGAACATTCACTTGTGCATTAAAGTTTAAGCCTGGTTACATATTACCCGCCAAAAAATGTTCATATTTACAATGAAATGTAATTAAAATCAACATTTTTCTGAGATATGTACAAATTTTTTATAAACTAAAACAACTCTTGTCAGCAATAGGTTAATATTTTATCAATGTCAATATCATGAATGCATCCAAAATATAACGCTTTAATTCAAATTTGATAAATATTTAATTTATATATATATGTTTATAATTAAAAAAATGAAGACTATAAAAGGATCAATATATATTACCCCTTTCATTTCTTAACATAAGAATTAAATAATTAACTCATGAAATTTTAAACAAATAATTAAATTTGTTATTTATAGAAGAATGTGTCTTACTTTCTCTAAAACACTCCCTTTAATTATTTCAATTGAAACTAATTTCATTGATAAAAATCTTTTAATATGTCATAAGAAATTGACAGGAAAGTGTATTACTCGCGATATATATGCTAAACCCACATCTCGTTAACTTGTGTGGTTACATAGCAAAATATGTATTAAGAAATAAATCTGACCATCTTTAAATTAGAAGTCCCATTCAATCATTTTTGCCGGCAGAAGACGTGGAAGTTTAATAATTTTTAAAAGGTGCTGGTCGAATACCCATCAAGTTTTTATGCAAATAAACATATTCTTGAATAGATTGTGTATATGAGGACCAGCACATCATTAGCGAGCACTTGTATTTAATTAATTTAAAAGGCATATGATGGTATTATCAGCCGCAAACGGCTTCGTGCACGTTTGGGAAAACTTTTTTTCAACAGTGTACGTAAGACAAGAAAAAAATATCTTGAAATCAATAAAAAGTATATTGAAATCCGTAAAACCATCTTGAAATCCGTAAAATCATCTTGAAATCCGTAAACTCTTTTCACCCAACAGATTCCTTCGTACTTTATTCGCATTATGTAAATAAATAAAGCCAAAACTTTTTAAGAAATAATTGAATTTTTTTAGGGGGACATGAATTAGGTTTAGTTTAGAATTTGATGTTGGAGGAAGCTGCGATGAAGTGCCTGGAAGCATGGAAGAAGCCTCCTCCACCTAATATTTCAAAACAACAAATAATTCACAATAATATATTGAGCTGAACATTCTTCGAACGTCAATAGCCTTGACATTATCGGCTATCATATTCTTTGTGATAATCTATCTCTATATTAAAAATGTCAAAATATTTACTTCAAGAATTAAATTATGTGTCTATACAAGACATATACATTGTAACGATAAAGCTATCTCATTTATGGCTTGTTTGGTACCATGAAATTGGGGTGGTGGATATGAAAATAGAAATTATTTCCATGATAGAATTTGTTTGGTATCATAGAATTGTTTTCCATGTGAAAACCAATTCAATCAAAATGTATAGAAATCAATTCCATGAGATAAGGGGGTGTTTGGGAAAGCTTCTCAACACCCCAAAAGTACATTCAATAGTGTTTTTCTTTTCAAAACAAGATAATCTCCTTAATACATTTACCTCGTAAATAGTAAAAGTACTTCTCCACCGCTTTACCAAACGTACTTAAGGTGTGGAATTGGACAAAATGCATGGAATTCATTTTAAATCTAAAAAAATAATTTTTTTTAATTTTTAAGGGTTTTAGGTCTTTTCATATCAAAATTCATGTTTCATTTCCATGACATACCATTACCAAATATACTTTTAAACTGTATTTCCATATCCATTTCCATTTTCAATTCCATATCCATTTCTATATCCATCAAAATGAATTTTGCATACCAAACGATGTCCATTTAAATTAACAGTAAAAACTAATTTTCTTCATTATGATTTACGATCTACAGGTTTTGACATGTTTTTCTAGCGTTCGCATGAACAGGTCATAGTTTATTAAAAAAGGGTCTGGTATATAAGCTCTCTCAGGCCATCAACCAGCCAATCAAATTCCAATAAAAGACAACCCAATTAAAGTAGTTCTCACAAAACTTAAACTTGAGAGAGATATTGTCTAAGAGATGTTGAACTTATTGTGAGCATCCTTTGTTATATAATTTAACATTTTTATATGTCTGTATTGGAGACATCTTTGTTTAGGAATTAGCTAGGATCCTAGTTTCTTGCCTAGAGATGCGCATGCAAGTCCTAGGACCAATCTAATATATATATATATATACACGACAAATTTATTGGGAGGTTCCAAATAAGAAATTTATTTAATCAAAAGGTCACATTGACAACATGAGATCCTATACATTAACAACATCATACGCTGTATTGACAACACTTCATATTGTGAATGAGACCTTTTGATAAATATTTTCAAAATTAGGACTATTCATTAAATAAGTTCCTTATTTGAGACCTCTCAATAAATTTTTTCTATATATATAAGAGCTGGCAATTCAAATTAATTAAGAAAAAAGAAGGGGTGATAAATATATAAGATTTTTTCAACAAATTTTCCATTAATTAAACTAAAAAATTTAAATTAGTTTTTGAAGGGGTGTTAACCACTACCAAAAAAGTCATTTAGCAATGGGAAATCCGTCTCAAAAAGGCTATTTTCCGTCGCTAAAACAAGGGTCGTTAATATTTTCTATCGTTAAATAGATATTTTCTGATGGAAAATAACCATTTAGTAATGTACAATAAAGTCAAAATCGAATAAACTTGTAAAAAATAACCAAAAAATAAATTTGGAGATGGGAAAAAGGATCCATTTGTCTTTGGGCAGGATGTGCTTGAATTTTTTAATATAAGATACTTTGGCACTTATTAGCAAAAATTTTAAAACTCCATGCTTTGACCCTTAAGCTGATTTTAAAACCCTGTGTGTGTGTGTGTGTGTGAACATATCAAGATGAGTGGAGAGGTAACAATTGAATCCGGTCATATATTCATGAATTTTTGAAATAATATTAATTTTGGATTCAGAAAAATTATTCATTACATGAATGGATTTGTTACACATGTCAACTTAACATTGGCCAAAATATTTCGTTTAATTATTAAAAATTCGATCGATTCCCGTTCAACTTGTCAGTTCATTTAATTAACAATAAAGATAAATTCAATCATATTAATGTGATATGATATTTAATTCATCACTTACATCTGATAAATCAATGAATATACTTGAAAAAAAAACGTTAACACAGCCAAAAAATTTATAGATGAATGAATAGTGAAATAAGAGCATATAATCAATACATTCAAAGGTAAACAGAATATCCATCTAAATTAACTATATATAATATTAATGATGATAATTCATCTGGGTGATTTATGAAAGGCTATACTTTTAATGCTTTATGTGTGCGTCAGGTTTCATTTTAATCTTTTAAGTTTAAAAAGTTCACTTTTAGTCTCTCAAACTTAACGCTATTAGTTTCTCTTAACGGAAATTGCTGGCTCATCAAACTTAATTGATGATTGTGCAATAAATAAAATGTCGGAAAAGCATACTCCCATTTAAATTTTAATTTAATAATATAATAAATTTAATATTTTAAATTTTGTAAAATAAAAAAATTAAAATAACAGTGTTAAGTTCGATAAGTCAACAATTTTTGTTAAAAGAAATTAACGGTGTTAAATTTAAGGGATTGAAAGTGCACTTTTTAAACTTAAATGGTTAAAGTGAAATTTGATAAAAAAATGAAGGATTAAAAGTGTACTTTAACCTTTATTAATTTTGAAAAGTCGAGATCTTGTCACTGACGACGATGGCATAGTAAAGGAACAAAGAATCATAATATTCTTGTTTGGCTTTAGTTCTAAGTTCTTACCTTACACGGTTTGTGTCCCATCTCAAGCGTGTTCAAGCATGTAAAAAGTTAAGTTGACTTTGACTATGTCTTTCTCTATGCTGTACCTTTTTCTTATTAAATACACGTAATCTTTTTTTCTCTATATCATACTAATATTCAGTATGATATTAAATAAAATAATAATACGTTTTTCCTTCCATTGTGTAAAAAAAAAAATAATAATATACTCATTTGCTAAATAGGGAAGGGAAAGAAAGTTTATTTTAATTATTTATAGATGACGTCATTAAATTCTTTGTACCATTTTACCTTTCATCTATTATTGTGTTGATTTTATTTTTATGTAGTATATTATTTATTAAATAGGAGTAAATTTTAAAAATTGTTAAATTTTAAAGCATAGTTAGCAAAGTTTAAAGTTTTTATTGGTATATATAAAATTTGTTGAAAGTGAATTGTAAATAGAACATGAAGGGTATTTTACAAGATTATATTTTTTTGTCTTTGGTGAAAACATCAAAATGAGGTCGACAAAAATAATTAAAATTTTCATTGCACAAATAAAAATGAAAAGATAAAAATCTCAAGAATGAAGTATTAACTAATAATAAGTAAATAACTAATTAATTTGGTAACTAATATGAATGAGTAGCTGTTTTTAAATTTTCGACTCGTCTTTTTTTTTTTTGCCCCATGATTTTTGACATGTCAAACAGTCAAAGGTAGAGAAGCAAGGTAGCTATGAAAATAAAGTTGGGGGGCCTGTCAATCTGTCGTTGTCTATTCTAGAATCCAAGGGCAACGGGGAAACAGCAGCTTGTGTATCTATATAAATGGGACTTGCACAGCCCTGCATCGACACCTCACTTCTTCTTCTTCCTTCTTCTTCTTCCTCCTCTTCCTCTTCTTCTTCACCATTATCGAAGAAGAAGCTATATATATCTATGGAGCTTTTCAATAAGGTGCTTGGCAGAATCATGAAAATCGTGCTTTCAGTTTCTGTCTCGGCTCTTCTTTTCTCATCGCTTCCTTTTCTGTTGCAATCTTTGAACCAATTCTCAATCAACAAGCCCTACATCTTCCTCTTCTGCAATGGCCTCATGGCAATCATAGCCAAGAACTCTTCTCTCCCTTCTGATTCAACTTCTTCGTTCAACGATTTGGATGCTGTAGCAGCACCAGTAATTAATTCCCAAGAACATCATGACATGTTAGCAGCAGATTCTGCAGAACAACAAGAACAGAAAGAAGAAGAGAAGAGAATGATAGTTGTAGAATCTCAGGTAGAAGACGAAATTGCTGACACAGAGAAGGAAGAAGAAGAGGAAAAGACAGTGATAATTGCAGAATCTGAGGAAGAAGAGGAAGCTGCTGCAGACACAGAGGGAGAAGAAGAGAACGGCATTTGGATAGCAGTGGGAGAAGAAGAAGAGAAGAGAATGATAGTTTTAGAATCTCAGGTAGAAGACGAAGTTGCTGACACAGAGAAGGAAGAAGAAGAGGAAAAGACAGTGATAATTGCAGAGTCTGAGGAAGAAGAGGAAGTTGCTGCAGACACAGAGGGAGAAGAAGAAAATGGCGTTTGGATAACAGTGGTAGAAGAAGAGGAAGAGGTAGAGGAATTGAACAAGAAATGTGATGATTTTATTAGAAAGATGAAAGTAGCGTTCTGCTCGGAGCCAAGTTATTCTGATGTCGATCATCATCGCACAGCCATGGTGACTGTAAGATGAGAAGGTTTCATAAATCTCAAAGCTAGCTAGCTAGCTATGTACGTTATTGTATGATGGATACATAAATATGTGTGTGTGTGTGTGTGTGTGTGTGTGTGTGTGTGTGTGTGTGACTTCATCTGCATAAACACTTGGATTTTCGGTTGTAGGGATTTTCAATTGTGGCCTACAATGTTTACTAGTTCTGAGTGTGTTTGGATGTACAATGTTGTGTTGTAATAAGAAGATATTAATCTTGGAATCGTCCGGTAGTAACTTATGTTCTATATCTATTGCTAGCTAGAAATTGCAATCAATTTAATATGTTTCAAAATTAGGAGATTAATTAATTAATGTTGAGATGAGATGAAAAAGATTGTAAATCACACAATGATAGGAGTTTTATCTCAACTTGCAATGACATGTGCTCTTCCAAGGTTCACATAAACAGGCTTGTTGAGAGCAATTTTTGGGATTTATCATCATTCACCTGAAGAGTGAAAGCCAACTGTACATATTATGGTTTTATGGATATGAATTTTTAGATGTTACTGTTCACAGTTTGTAGCACTGTTAAAGTAAGGAAAAAATGTATCCAACAAGTGTTATTTCACTAATTGGAGTCTGCTATATGTATTGCATAAAATCATTGTGTTCTCTATCAACAAATTTCTAGATAAATTGTTAGTTGAGTTGGTTGACTGAAGTATTCTTCATAAATAGAAAGTTACAAGTTGAATCACATTTACAACCTATTATTGATTGTCCCTTTAAAAAAAAAAGCTAATTCAACACGCTGCCAACAGTAAAAAGCTTTTTAAGAGCAAATAAAATAGAACTTACCTTTTCCTTCCACCTTTGTGAATGAAAAAGGAGAACCCTTTACATGGCAAACTAACTTCAGAGGAAGAAGACCACAACACAAGATTTGACCCAAAAGAAAACAAAGGAATGAAGCATAACGTGAGAGGGAAAGGCCCCAGGTAGCTTCCCTTCCATGCTCACCAAGCACCAACATACCCATGTGGGTGGCATCCCCTCCTTTACTCTCTCTCACACAATTTAAAATTTTTTTTTCCCCAAAGATAACAAGATTGATCAATAGGGGCTGGGTCAAGTGAAGATAATCAATCTCTTATAATGTGATAAACCAAATTTTGAATCCCTACTGAGAATGATACTTATATTTAGTGTTAGATAATATATCGAATATAATTATATGGCATAATATAATATATTGTAGGATATGTAATGATTGGAGAAGGAAGGAAGATAGGGAGAAAAAGAGGGTAACTTTCGCAGTGAATTCCAAAGAACATACTCAGAAGGAGCTTTTATTGACTTGGGGGGTCAATGTCCTATTCACAAAAACAAAGGGACGTTGAAGTTGTCATCCGCTCCACTATCATTATTTATTTCCTTGAACTTACAGGGAAACGTCCCACCACCTAGCTCCAATCTACTGTATCAGTATGCTCTCTCTTTTCCCTACTGTATTTATAAATCGCCGTTAAAATAAAATTCTTTCATCCATGGTATAAGTCACTTAAAGAATGTTTAT
>JANTPZ010002793.1:0-20047 GCA_025593235.1 Vachellia pachyceras
AAGGAAATCACACAACTGTTGACTTTGGATAACTTTAGGTATGGACATTATGCTTGGTATAATGTTATGGGCCTTCTTCTCCACTCACAATTACAATGTTCTTTATGAATTTACAGACATAATGAGCAGCTATCTAAGTATGGAGATACAAAATCCGCTAGGGGAATAATGCTTGCTGAACTGAAGAAGTTAATAGAAGCTAATCCTTTGTTTCGTGATAAGCTTCAGTTTCCTACGTTGAAGAACTCCAGGCTGCGGACACTAATTAATCAAAGGTCCTTATAAAGATCATATATCTACCACGTGCATCCATTCCATTATTTTTTATCTTTGATGTGACTATTATTATTTTATTTTTTATTGTTGACTTGCAGTTTAAACTGGCAACATCAACTCTGTAAGAATCCAAGGCCTAACCCTGACATAAAGACCCTATTTGTAGACCATAGTTGTGGACAGCCAAATGGTGCACGGGCTCCATCCCCTGTTACTAATCCTCTTATGGGTGCTGTCCCCAAGGCTGGAGGTTTCCCGCCACTCGGTGCTCATGGTGTAAGTAAAGAACTGGAAACAATTCTCCTATGCTACACTGGTAATTTGTGATATAGAAGTGTAAAATTTTGTGTATCTGATGCCATTTATACATGTTATAGCCATTCCAGCCAACACCACCAGCTCTTCCAACATCACTTGCTGGATGGATGGCCAATCCATCCCCTGTTCCGCACCCATCAGCATCTGCAGTACCAATAGGCTTGACTGCAGCAAATAATGCAGGTAATTTTACGTGTAGTCACCATTTTGTCTGCCTTGACTAGCACAAAATGGGAATGATCTTCACTTACCTGCCCATTTTTTGCTGGTTTTTGCAAATCAAATCGTGCTTGTAAATGCATTCAATTATGTAACTGCAGAAGTGATGTTAGGCTTGAAAAACTGAGAAGATTTTGAAAATTTTAAGAGATCTTGTGATGGTTAAGTTATATAGCCTTTTTTCTACAATGCTTGTTATTGAATGATTGACCATCTCCCTTTGTCACCTTATATTTGGTCACTTTCTAACCTGATATTCTTTTGCTGTCTCTGCTTTTTGTTGTGGCAACAGCTATTTTAAAGCGCCCCAGAACTCCTACTAATAACCCAGCTATGGACTATCAAACTGCAGATTCAGATCATGTATTGAAGAGGACCAGGCCTTTTGGCTTATCAGATGAAGTATAAAGATGCATTCTTTCTGTTTTTCTTTGTCTTTCTGATTTATGAGTGAAAATGTGGATCCCATAATCATGCATGTTGGCATTTTCCATTTTCCTTCGTCTTTTCAAGTGCAAGATGCTTGTTTCATGGTGCATGATTTTGTTAATATAGGCGGAAGTTTGTGGTATTGCAAATTGCTTGGTAGCATACTGTGTTTTCATCATTAGAGAATGTTTAAGCCTAAATTTTCAAGTTTCCTGTAAGTTTTGGTCATTTTTTGGGGCTTTTCATACAACCGTTTTCCCTTGTTATCAAAACTAAAAAACACTTTTGGGAACTTGTAAAGTGTATAGTTTTGGAGAACTGAAGCTTGAAAAACTTGTTCATATGGAAGCTTAATACATTACTGAATAAGAAAACATAGTTGCTTTTCTTTTCCTTATCGTTTTTGTTTCCATAATTTGGTGAGTTATGCTGAGAATAGAAATTGCTGCCATACTGTCCAGGTGGGGGATGGCTAGGATTAGTAGGATTCAAATTGGATTGGATTGGATGGACCAATGTGTGATGCGGATGTGCTTGCTTTTCTATTTACCATAGATTTTGAATTTATTTTAAAACCTTAGGCATTGATTCCTTCAGCCTGAAGTCTACCATTTATAGAGTTTCTGCACAAATTCAGTGCCTGTCGCTCATCCTGCATTCATTATTTTAGCAGGTTAGTAATCTACCAGTAAATATTCTTCCAGTTGCATACTCTAGCCAAAGCCATGGTCAGAGCTCCTATTCGTTTGATGACTTGCCCAAGAACGTTGTGATGACCCTAAGCCTAGGGTCAAGTGTCAAAAGTATGGACTTCCATCCACTCCAACAAATCCTACTTCTTGGTAAGCTGCTTTTATCTTGACTTACATTCAGAGACTGTAATGTCCTCAGTTTTTATTTAGTTATTAATCTATATATTAATTTGTAAGTTTATTGATTTTTTTTTAATTTTGTTGATGGTTAGTTGGAACAAACATGGGAGATGTCATGGTGTGGGATGTAGGTAGCCGTGACAGGATTGCTCATAGAAGTTTCAAGGTTTGGGATCTTGGGGTATGCTCAATGCCACTACAGGTGCGTCTCTTGAGCTAAAGTTAGTGGACACTCCATCTATTTATTCTGTTTGAATTCAGCTTGTCAACTACTGAGTAACTGTTATCTAACTCTCAGGCATCTCTAGCTAGTGATCTCACAGCTTCAGTGAACCGTGTAATGTGGAGTCCTGATGGAACACTTTTCGGTATGCTCTAAGGATAGTTGCTGCTTTTTATGGTTCCATTCACTTATTTGTCTCTTGATGTATTCGTTGATTACATATTTACATCATTTGGAGGAGTTAAAAGTTTGAATTTTGTTTTGTCAATATTTCAGGTGTTGCTTATTCTAAGCACATTGTGCACTTGTATTCCTATCACGGTGGGGATGATCTTAGGAACCACCTAGAGGTTGTTTGTCTCTCTGTCGTCAAGCAAATATGCTGTATTTGCCAGTTAATCATTTGTCTATTAAATTTATTGGTGTTCTTTTGTTCTTAATTTATCTCCTTTCTATACATCAAAAACTCCAAGACCCGTAACTTGTGTAATAATACATATATTGCTGCTATCTTGTTTTTGTTGTGACAGATTGAGGCCCATGTTGGGAGCGTCAATGATCTTGCTTTCTCTTATCCAAACAAGCAACTGTGTGTTGTTACCTGTGGAGAAGATCGGGTCATCAAGGTTAGTTACTCATATAACATTTATTGACAAGGTTGCAATACAAAATCATTGGTTAAGAGTCCAAGGTTTGCAGGTATGGGATGCAGTCACGGGTGCAAAGCACCATACCTTTGAGGGTCATGAAGCACCTGTATATTCTGTATGCCCTCATCACAAAGAAAATATTCAGGTAAGCAAAATCTGACACTAAAAGGTATTTGACTTCTTTTTTTTTGGGGCTGCAATTGATGGCACCTTAGAGTGAGCAGGATTTTGTCTGCCGTGGTTAGTTGATGGAAGAGCATCGTGAGATTGAACAAATATGTTTAAATATGGAAGTTTGTGCTTCTTACATCTGCTGGTTATAAGATATTATTTGATTAATAAAACTAATATTCTCTTGAATTACTTTTCATGTTAATATTTGATCATCTTGATCTCTGACTTACATGTTCTTGTATGTATTCATTCTTGTAATTTGTCTTGGTCTTTATATTGGCTGATCCCATTGTTTTACAGTTCATCTTTTCAACTGCAACTGATGGAAAAATAAAGGCTTGGTTGTATGACAGCATGGGTTCTAGGGTTGACTATGACGCACCTGGACATTCATCTACCGCAATGGCATATAGTGCTGATGGAACTAGGTTCAGACATAAACCATACATTTTCTTGTTTATAATTTTTAGCTGATGCATGATTGTGGTGTGACTATTTGTTGGGACCTATATGTGGTTCTTAGGCTATTTTCATGTGGTACAAACAAAGAAGGGGAATCATTTTTAGTGGAATGGAATGAAAGTGAAGGAGCTGTAAAGCGTACTTATCATGGTCTTGGGAAGAGATCTGTAGGCGTTGTGCAATTTGATACCACTAAGAATCGGTTCTTAGCTGCTGGTGATGAGTTTATGATTAAATTCTGGGACATGGATAGTACAAACCTGTTGACGAGTGTAGATGCGGAGGGTGGATTACAGGTTATTATTAGATTGGCATTATCTTCTGTTGACCTTGTTATTCCTTCCCTGCAAAGTAACACGTAGCTTGCTTTTGGAACTTGCAGCCTTCTCCTTGTATTAGATTTAACAAGGAAGGAATACTGTTGGCTGTCTCCACAAATGATAATGGAATCAAAATACTAGCTAATGCAGATGGAATTAGGCTACTTCGGACAGTAGAGAATCGTGCATTTGATGCTTCTAGAGTCGCTACTGCATCTGTTGTGAAGGTTGGTTGTTCAGATTTAGTATTTGCTCCAGTTACATTTTCTGAATCCATCTTGTTTATTCAGGCCCAGGCACCTTCAATTGGCTCCTTTTCTTCTAATAATGTAACTGTGGGAGCAAGCCTAGCAGATCGAGCTCCTCCAGTGGCAGCCATGGTTGGAATCGTAAGTTCTTTTCACATTATATGGTTAATATGTGCATGATTTTGGACTCCATTTATTTTATTTTCTAGTGTTTTTATTGACCCAATATTTGATTGTTGCTCTGTAGAATAATGATACTCGAAGTTTTGCTGATGTAAAATCCAGAATTTCTGATGAAGCTGTCGATAAATCTAGGATATGGAAAATGACTGAAATTACTGAACTATCACAATGCCGTGCTCTGAAGCTTCCTGACAATTTGTCACCAACAAGGGTGAGATCTGTTTTTAAAATTGGATTAGTCTCTTGATTTCTTCCAGCATGTGGTGAGGATTATGTTACATACAAATTTGCTTCAATGCATGTCAAAGACAAACATAGATCATTCTTCAAGTCAAGCTTGTAAAAGCAACACCATGAATATGCATTCAAGGAAGTGAAATTATGGATTTTAGCAGTCTCCGTCTCTTTGCTGAATTCTTAATCGTTTATATGTTTGCAGTTTGTCTTAGGTAACATCAAATATTGTTTCAGGTTTCTAGATTAATTTACACAAATCAAGGGGTTGCCATTTTGGTATTGGCAGCAAATGCAGTTCACAAGCTTTGGAAATGGCAGAAAAATGATCGGAATGTTACTGGGAAGGTAATGATGCTTCTGTACATGTTTGGATTTCCATTTCATCATTTCTTGAACTGTTTCACCGGAGTAAGGTGTCCCAGAAAATTTTAAATGAGAAGATTACATATGCAACAGGCCACTACAACAGTTGCACCACAACTGTGGCAACCATCGAGTGGAATATTGATGACTAATGATAAAAGTGATACAAACCCAGAGGAAGCTGTCTCATGTTTTGCACTTTCAAAGAATGACTCGTATGTTATGTCAGCTTCAGGAGGAAAAATTTCCCTTTTCAATATGATGACATTTAGGGTAAACATCTTGCTTTTCATTTGGCCCCCTTCTATACGAACTGAATATAAAGAATTGTTTAATTATTTAATATTGAATATTTGTCCTCATAGCTAATTCTATGCTAGTGCTTTATTAGTCCCAAAAAGGGGAAAATTATTATATTAGTGCCTAAGCTTGAAATGACACTGAGTAATGAAGTTGCAATGAAGACCATGTTTCCTTTTTTTCATCCTCCCTTGTCCAAATAATATGCGGGTTCTTCCTTGACAATGGCAAAGGATTGGAAAAAAGGGAGCCTGATCAACAGTGGCAAGATTCAAATGAGGAGACATGATGTTTTGTAGGGTGGTAGCAACTTATATTGACTTCCCAGAGTTCGAGTGGTTGCCAGTGGAGTATTTGGTCGGAGTGGAGGTGTATTTTTGTCCTAAAAATTTCTATCCCAGGACTGAATCTCCACTACCATGTGGGGAGGTTGGTTTGAGCAATCCCACATTCCCACATTCCAAACAGGGCCTTTAAGTACTTGAGAGAGCTGCTATTGTTTAATGATGTTTCCTCCGCCACTCACACATTTCTTTCTTATTTTTCGTTGGCCTTGAAATCCAAGGATGTTGGGGATGTACTTTACTTTAAAAATAAGTGTGCGCACTTAGTTTTGTTAGACTTTTTTTTGTGTGATTAACATATATTTGCTTTCTAACTGCAGACGATGACAACTTTCATGCCACCACCCCCAGCTGCTACGTTTCTTGCATTTCATCCTCAAGACAACAATATTATTGCCATTGGCATGGAGGACTCTTCTATACAAATTTACAATGTTCGGGTTGATGAGGTATTACTCTATAATTGATTGATTTTGTAAACCATCAGATTAAGGAACTTCTGAGCTTACCTCTGCTTTTCATTTTTATCCAAGGTCAAAACCAAGATAAAAGGTCATCAGAAGAGAATCACTGGTCTTGCTTTTTCTCACGCTCTAAATGTGCTTGTATCATCTGGAGCTGACTCTCAGGTAGAGGATTTTGATATGTATTTCTGTTGCTATGGACATTGAACTGCAATCCATAATCTGATATGTAGCTGGATCAGAGTTTAAATGGCATCTGCGGTTGGTGAATGCTTATTTTATGAGCACTTATAGAAAAATAAAATAATTATGAAATGCATTATTTATTGTGTATAAAGTAAGTTCGTTCTTATTATTTTGCTTGAATGTGCCCACAGTTGTGCGTTTGGAGCACAGATGGATGGGAAAAGCAGGCGAGCAAATTTCTGCAGATGCCCAGTGGTCGCGCACCAGCACCTCTTGCAGATACTCGCGTCCAGTTCCATCTAGATCAGATACATTTGCTGGCTGTTCATGAAACCCAAATAGCTATATTTGAGGCACCCAAGTTGGACTGCTTAAAGCAGGTGTGCTTCCTCTTTGTACAAGTCCGAATGCATGCATTAGTTTAACAAATTATTAAATCTTTCAAATTTGACTTGATGGAGTAAATTATATATTCAAGGTGGCCTACTAACTATTTCTGGACTATTTGATCAGTGGGTTCCTAGAGAAGCCAGTGGTCCAATCACACACGCTACATATTCATGTGATAGTCAGTCAATATATGTTAGCTTTGAAGATGGAAGTGTTGGCGTTCTCACTGCTTCAACCCTCAGATTACGGTGCAGAATAAATCAAACTGCATATCTCCATCCGAATCCAAGGTGCCTTTTATAATCAAATTGTAATTAAAGATCTTATTATTTTCCCTCTCGATATCTGATAGTTCTTTTTACAGCTTGAGAGTGCATCCTCTTGTCATTGCTGCGCATCCCTCCGAACCCAATCAGTTTGCATTAGGACTCACAGATGGTGGAGTATATGTTCTTGAACCACTAGAGTCAGAAGGAAGATGGGGCTCTCCGCCCCCGACAGAGAATGGTGCTGGTCCGAGCACTGCTTCAGGTGCCACTGTATCCGAGCAACCTCAAAGATGACTGTGTCTTGTAGTCTTTCTCCAAGGACCTTGAGTGTATGTATTGTGGATTGTGATCCCGCTCCCTTGTGCAAAGGGGAAGCTGCGGAATTTAGGTGGTGTTAGCTTTAGAATATGCCAAGATCGAACCTATCACCTTCTTAGTGGCTTCCTAACCAAGTTGTATTTCCGTGGAATATTTATATTTTTTGGGCCTCTCTTCATTTAGGACTACTACTTTAAGTCTGTCTCTGTAGGGTAAAATTTAAAAAGGGTGTTGGAGAGAGAGAGGAGGGTCAAGGGTTGCATTTTCCTCTTCCCTTATGGTTGGGGCTGTTTTTTATTTGTTTTTAGTGTTTTAGTTTTTTGTGGTATATATTGAGCTAGTCATTATAATTTTTTTTTTACCCAGATAAGGCTAGATATACTCTGACATGCAGTTCTATTCTGTTGTTTACCTGATTTGCTATGATTCTTTTATGTTTATCAATCGTGGAATATACTTCACTTTTCATCGTATTGTTTTTTATTTATATTATTTGGCTCACTGTATCCTTTCCTAGTGGAATAAATATTACCATGTGAGGAGCTTTGTCTGGTTAAACAGATGTTTTTCCCCTTTTTAAGTAGAGACAGGATGAAGTGCTTTTTTTTTTTTGATGAAAAGCAAGTGATTTTGATTAAGCTGCACGCGGTAGTGTTTGAGAGGACGTTAGACAAAACCTCTAACATTAAGAGGGTTGTTCGAAGAAAATATATTCAGTTTATTTTGATAGGTGATTTTGATTAGTTCATCAAATTTATTATTTTTGTTAAATCCAAACAAATGGGCCTTGAATTCTATTTCTTACACCTTTCGGCCCAAAAGAGGAGGAAAAAACATGGGCCTTAGGCCATGACTGAAAATTTAAACATCATTATGCGAAATTAGAGATGGGATTCTTCAATATTCATAATTGATGGATAGGATAGTTTAACTTCCTGCATATTTTGTATATTACGTGTACGATGTTTGGCAAAAAAAAAAAAATACATGCAGGATATATACTTGTGTGGACAACTGTAAAGCTACAATCAATGCTTTAATAAGCAATTAAACAAACACTAGAAAGAAATTTTAAATCCACATAAAATTAATGCTAGTGCTTGAAACTTTCTCCGTTTACAATAATCAATTTTAATTTTATCAAACAGGACTTGCTATTCGCAATTTCACATCACTATGGTGTTTCTTTTTGTCCGCTCCTGATTATCTCGCAATTGACATTTTCTTTTCAAAAGTCATGAAGAAACAAAGCGAAGAGAAAAAGGGAATCTAGGAAGAATTATTCAAAGAAAAAATATATATAAACTAATTTTAAATAAGCGTATAAGTATATACTCTTTCTTATTCTTATTATAAAACACTTTCCATGGTCCTCATCATAAGTCCCTGTGCAAGTTGTATGAAAAACTAATTATTCTTCCTAAATGTTCTTTATTTTAACATTTCCTAAATTATTAATAACTTTACGCACTCAATAAACTTTAAAGATAGTAATTAATTTAACTGAATTTATTAATTATTAAATTATGAAAAATTTAACATATCCTACCAATAATTACGGAAAAAGAACGGATCCACATTATTACTCTTATATTATAGACTAGTAATCAAATTAAGTTTATAAACAATAAATAAATAAAAAGACATTGACCGTGACCTGTGGAAAATGTACATAACGGCGCCAGGTAAAACGACAGCGTTTTGTGGGGAATAACGTTGGCAAAGGAAAAAATCTATCTTAAGGAAGAAGATTATCGCCCGTGGATTACGCGGTTTCGCAGTCACTGGTTGCTTTTGTTCTTTTGATCAGTCTCACGCACACAGCACTTGCACCTTCGCATGTCCACAGAAAGACGCACAAACGACGCTCACGCTTCCACCTCTCTGTTTCTCTTCTTCTCATTCCTCAACGCGTACTCTTCTCTTCTCCGACCGCTATCCACCTGCTTTGATCTTACATTCTCTTAGCAGATCCGATCCTGCACCGCTTTTTGCAGAGTTCTCGCGTGTGCAAGGTAATCCTAATTTTCACCTCCAAAAGTGCTTTTCTTTGATCCCAATTCCCAACCAGTTTGCGAAAGCAAGCAAATTTAGTGTGCCCAGTTGTTGTTTGCGTAATTGCGAATGGCGTCGAGCACGATCAGGAAGGCGATTGGCGTTGTCAAGGACCAGACTAGCATTAGCATAGCGAAAGTCGCCGGGAATTTAGCTCCTGACCTTGAAGTCTTGATAGTCAAAGCCACGAGCCACGAGGAAGTGCCAGCTGATGATAAATATATCAGAGATATTCTGAATATTACTTCCTATTCCAAGGGTTATGTTACTGCTTGCGTGATCACTATCTCGAAGAGGCTCGGAAAGACGCGCGACTGGATCGTGGCTCTCAAGGCTCTCATGCTTGTTCATAGGCTTTTGGTTGATGGGCACCCTTTGTTTGAAGAGGAGATTGTGTATTACACTCGGAGAGGCATGAGGATTTTGAATATGTCCGATTTCAGAGACGAAGCGCATTCCCATTCTTGGGATCATGCCGGTTTCGTGAGGCTGTATGCCATGTATCTTGATGAGAAGGTTGAGTTTGTCGCGTATCAGAAGAATCTGAAAGGTTTTGAGTCAGCTGAGGGTAAATCTGCAGAGAGGGACGATAGCTGGGGGCCATCTCGACGTGGTTATGGTGAATACAGTGATGAGCTTAACCCTGGGATGGGTAGTAGGAGGACGACGTCATACGGTGACGTGAATGAATTAGTTGAGAAAGAGCAGAAGAGTGCGATTACCCCTGTGAGAGGCATGAAACCTGAGAGGATTCTGGACAGGTTGACCTGTTTGCTTCGGATTCTTGATCGTGTATTGGGTTGTAGGCCAACTGGTGCTGCAAAAAGTAGCAGGCTAATTCTCGTTGCTCTTTACCAAATTGTAAGAGAAAGCTTCAAGTTATACGTAGAGATATGTGAGGTATTGGGGGTGTTGTTGGATCGATTCACAGAGATGGAATATGCATATTGTGTAAAAGCCTTTGATTGTTATGTCAGTGCAGCCAAGATGATTGATGAACTCGTAGACTTCTATAATTGGTGTAAAGATACGGGAATTGCAAGGTCATCAGAGTACCCTGAGGTTCAGAGGATTACTGATAAGCTTCTGGGAACACTAGAAGGTTTTCTCAAGGCAATGATTAATAGGCCAAAAAGTCCTGAGAAGAAAACAGAAGAGAAGGAAGCTGTTAAAGAACCAGAACCAGAGCCAGACATGGATGAGGTGAAAGCTCTTCCTGCTCCAGAAAATTTTACGCCTCCACCACACCCTCCAGTGACTCAACCTAAGACACCTCCTCCTCAACAAGTGACAAATGATTTAGTGGATCTTAGAGATGATGGCAATTCAGCTGATGAAGAGGGCAATAGACTAGCTCTGGCTTTGTTCTCTGCACCTCCAACTGTAAAACCAGAAGGTTCCTGGGAAGCATTTCCATCAGATGGAGGACCTGATGTGACTTCTGCATGGCAAACACCGGCAGCCGAACCGGGAAAAGTAGACTGGGAACTGGCATTGGTGGAATCTACTAGCAATTTGTCCAAGCAAAAGGCTGATTTAGCAGGAGGTTTTGATTCACTACTTCTAAATGGCATGTATGATCAAGGTGCTGTGAGGCAACATGTAAGCACATCTCAAATAAGCGGTGGGAGTGCTAGCAGTGTGGCACTTCCTGGTAAGAGTGCGACACCAATGCTGGCTCTGCCGGCGCCGGACGGCACGGTTCAGGCTGTAGGACCACAGGACCCGTTTGCAGCATCACTTTCAGTGCCACCACCTTCTTATGTGCAAATGGCAGAAATGGAGAGGAAGCAAGAGATGCTTGTACATGAACAGCAGATATGGCAGCAGTATGGGAGGAATGGGATGGAAGGCCAAGTGGGTTTGGCTAAGGTGGCTGAAGGCTCTGGCTTTATTGCTTCTGGTTCTCAACCAGTGATGATGCCTTATGGAATGCCACAATACAATGGCATGTGGCAACCAGGAGGATACTATTATGCACCATTTTGATGGTGCTTGTGGGTTGTGGCTACTCTATTTTCAACAGCTGTTTTTTTCGCTGAGAAGGTAAAAATAAATTAAAACGGTCTTTTTTATTTTTTATTTTTGGTTTCTTCATCAACTTGTTTATATCCCTGTTTCTTCCTCAGACCTTTCTGGAAGGCCAACGTTATTTAATTCTCTCTCTGCTTTTGTCCATGGGGATTTATTTTGACAGGAGCTTGTTTCAGGCTTCATAAATAGCAATATAGAGAGAGAGGAATCCATGTGATGGACTTTTCTTTGTTCGATGTAATTTTGACACAATTCTACCCATCCTTATCTCTTTTTTTTTTTTTTTTGAGTAGGCAAGCTATTGCTTGCAGGCAGGGATTGAACCCTGACGAAGTGGCACTATGGGCAACTACCATGCCACTTGCACCTCAGGCGTGCTGGCTGCTTTTATCCTTTTGCCAGCTCTTGATGCTTCTGATACACTTAAAACAAACAAATCAGATCCATTAAGGAAGCTAGTCTCTTCGTTAGCAAGGAATCATAATCTTTATTGAGCTAAAATAAAAACAAGGGCTTTACACCAAAATAAAAAAAAACAAGGGCAAAGTTACACTAATTTTACACGTATGAATTCTTCGATTTTATTTTAAAATATGAGTTTATTTTAAAATGATCCAAAATATTTTCAAATAATGGGCATTATTTTATTATTATATAAAATTTTTATTATCAGAATAAATATAATTATAGCTTATCTATTTTGATTTAACAATAAAAAATGGATTACAACTTGTTGAGGATTGTTAGGATAAATTATGTGAAACCAAGCATAGATAGATCTATACATGTGGTGAAATAAATAAGGGAAATTTATTGGGGGGTCCCAAATAAGGAACTTATTTAATGAATGGTCCCATTCTGAAAATATTTATCAAAAAGTCCAATTGACAACATGAGGTGTTGTCAATACAGCGTATGATGTTGTCAATACACCTCATGTTGTCAATGGGACCTTTTGATAAATATTTTCAGAATTGGGACCATTCATTAAATAAATTCATTATTTGGGATCTCAAAATAAATTTCCCAAATAAATAAAGGCAGACCATTTTATTTTAGGGCCCGTTTGGTTGGATGAATATGTTGGAATGGGATGGAATGAAAGAGGATGGAATGGGATGGAAAATTTTGTAAGGTGTGCTGTTTAGTTGGCACTGAAATGGAAAATAGGTTGATGGGAAAATTTTTGTTTGGTTGGATTAAAATTATAGGAAAGAGAGTAGAAAAATTGTATCAAATGACCATATTACCCTTAATGACAAATATAAAGTGTTTTTTTATAAATATAAGTATTTATTAATAAAAATTTAAATTATTTATATTTAATATTTAATATTTAATTATATATATTTATTAATCATATATATTTATTAATTATACATATTTATTATTAATTATATATATTTATAAGATGTGGTGATATATCACCACATCTTCACCCATTCGAATGACACCCTTCATCTTTACCATATCTTCACCACATTTGAATGCGTATTGAAAATTTTTAAACCTCCCATTCGAATGAGTCTTTTTCCCATTCAAATGACACTCTCTTCATAGTGAAATATTTTTACTCCCTCCTCAGCCCATTTAAATGAGCTGAGGATGAGCTCATCTTCTCTGACGCCGTTCTTCATTCTTCATTCATTTTTCGTTCTTCTATGTATGCATCTCACAACAACCAAAATCTGTAGTTGGAAAATCGCGATTACACTCTGTTCCTCTTTTCTCTCCGTCTCCGGCAGCTCCTATTTCAAGTTTTTACAATGGCATGTCAGGGCAAATACGTCTTTTGCTGTTTTCTATCGTGCTAATGAATTTGCCTTCCCACCATTTTAGGGGGGAAGAGAAGTTCCCACCTTCGCATGAAAATTGGACGCCGCCGGAGTCCATTTTCCATTTCCATTGTCAAACCAAACAGTTACCGCGAGCAGAAGATTTTGATTTTCTTATTCCCGCCTCTGATTTGCACCGAACCAAACGAACTGTTATTTATTGAGGACTTATGAAGGAAAGAAAAACTATTTCCCTAATGAGTTGCATTTGCCTTAATGTTATTCTTATGAATGTTACCTCTGATGGCTTTATATCTCTCGGTGTAGATTTGGAATTTTTTAAATTGAAAATTCAGTGTCTCTTGAATGAAGGATAAAGGAAAAATGAGAGTAAGTTAAAGAAATAGCTAGGGAATATTATATTATACTCTATTGTATTAAAAAAAAATAGAAGTTCAGTTAGATTATTTTGTAATAAAAAAGGTGGTTAACGTATATTTTTAGTTATTTATATTTACTTCAGGCTTCATTTAGTACTTTAAGTTTAAAAAGTACACTTTCAGTCCCTGAAACTTAACTTCTCTAACCTTTTTTAACGAAAATTGCTAACTGTGCAATAAAACGTTGACAACAAATACTTATATTTTAATGTTAATTTAATAATATAATAAATTTGATATTTTAAATTGTGTAAAATAAAAAAGATTTAAAATAACAGCGTTAAGTTTGATGAGTCAGTAATTTCCGCTAAGAGAGATTAACCGCGTTAAATTTAAAGGTCTGAAAGTACACTTTTTAAATTTAAAAGACTAAAGTGAAACCTAACACAAATATAAAGGACTAAAAGTATACTTTAATAAAAAAAAGGTTTATATGAATTGGGTCTGGGGAGCAGAGTTATAGCATGTCTTCAAAACTAAAAAACACTTAGAGAAATACTTACATCACCCACCAACAAAATATTAACATCAGTCTAGTAGCTATTTTTTTTATACATAAATTTTAGGCAGGGGGTTGGGCTCACCCACAAGCCAAGGGCAGGGCGAAATCTCATTTCCTTTTAGGTCATCTCAATGTTGGATAGGGCGAGCCGTCAATTACCCTCAGGCGTTTACCTAAGCACCCAGGAGCTAGGATGCCTCCCCAAGCGCCGCGACTGGAGCCACAATAAAATGACCTTCTCCGGTATCGAACCCTCTCCCTTTGGTGAGAGTGTCCAATACCTTCGTCAGTTGAACCCACGGACGATGGGTGTCTAGTAGCTATTTGGTAAGAATGCATAAATGAACATGATATTTAAGCCCAATCAATGATCTCTTTGGGCCTGGCCCGGTCAACCTTATTCATCTTCCAAACTTTTTTATTTTTCTGGTACTTTTCTTTGGTGATAATCTCCCAAACCTTATTACTATTACGAATTGTTGTTTTTTTTATGTAATTGTATACTATGAATTTTTGCTTTAAGTTTTACCGTTCTCCCTTGTGATGTAATTGTTATAACTGGATATGTAATATCTGGTAATTTCTAAAATTTAATGATATGAATACGGAGAAAAACCACGCGCTCACACAATTATTTATACGGATGTCTGTACTTACAAACAAATAAACTAATTAAAAGAAAAAAGGTTATTAAATATTTTAAATATTATACCATGAATGCTAAACGAATAAAATGCATGCATACAATAATATCTATAACTACTTGGAAGCTCAAAAAGCTCTTATTTTTGGTAAAAAAAGCTCTTATTTTACTATCAAAATTTGAAGTGATGGATACAGTAGACAAAGTAATACAAATATATATATCTATAAAATAATGGAGTTATGAACTTATGCAGCAAAAATAGAACAACATCATTCGATAAATAATTAATTCTTCATTAGTTGTCGACAAATCTACACGGGCCACAACAGCACTAATAACCCTCATTTTTCATGTTTGCATTCTCAAACTTAAAAAAAAAAAAACCTTCATGCAGGCGATATTTACTGAGACTATAAGATTAAGATTCATATCAGAATCTGGCATCTTGTTCCTCCAAGTTCCTCTATTCACTTCTAGCAACAGATTATTGACTCAAGCCTCAAATCCTCTGCACAAGAGAACAAGCAATACAGATGCGGAGTGATCCAATAACTTCCCTTTTTGAGCTGAGTTAATACTCTGGTTTGGCAACATAATCCTCTGGTTTTATGTATAATATAAATGAGAAAATTGATGAACTTGCTAAGACCTTCACTTAGTCAGAGAAAGGAGGTGAATCCATACATAATGCACCAATTTTCTCTGGTATTGCCCAAAATATTCCGCAGTTGCAATAATCTCTTCACTCTGGGGATCCAAACCTGGCAAGTGTAGAAGACTCTCCTTCGTCATCTGTAAAATCCAAGCTGGCAATTATTTCTCCATGGATCTCATGGCATGCAAGGATGAACATTGTTGCTGTTTCAGGTATTTGAGCCTCACGGAGAGGTGCCAATGCCTGTTGTAGTGCACCAGCAGCAACATACAAAATCAGAGCCCTGCATAAGACACCACTGTAAGTCGAAATTCTAATTGCAAGAGACAAGATTTGAAGAAAGAATTAGGAAAGTCGTACCTCCAGATGTTATGTTCAGTGCGCAGGATATATCCAGCCCACCTTTGTAACACCCTGATATAATATTACAGATTAAAGGTAAGAATCTCCTAATCATGGTGATGAAGGTTTCAAAATCTTTCTCAAGCTCATGCAGCTACATGAAGAAACAGATGGGATAAGTTAAACGAAGCAAGGACCTTGCGTATTCTGATCCCTTCAAGTGACTAGCAGCTAACGTTGAAGCATCCATCCAGCATCCGGCATCTTGTAGCTGCATGAAGATATGGCGGTATATTTCTTTAGAAAAAAATAAGGTCATTATATTGAAAGGATTTTTATTTTATTTATTTATTTATTGAAGTTTTAAAAGAGCTATGGGTCTGTCAAGTTCAATTTCTAAACTGAACAGGCCCATTTTCTAAGCCGAGTTCAATTTCTAAATTGAACTAGTGACTACCAAATCCTTGGAAGATTACTGGAACTTCATTAAAAATGCAGCCCAACCTGAGAACATGCTTCCTGATATCTTCCAACGGCACAGAGAAGATGGGTTCCTGTTAGTGACCTGTCAGCCCTCACCATGTTTGCTGCAACAGCCTAACATGATATAATAAGTAACTTTAGAGCATGGAATGGGTTCCTGTTAGTGACCTGTCAGCCCTCACCATGTTTGCTGCAACAACCTAACATGATATAATAAGTAACTTTAGAGCATGGAATATACTGTCATATATCAACGTTATAAGTTTGATGCAAAAACATATTTAATGTCTAAGTTAAACTCAAACCTTCACTGCAAGTTCATGAAGAGACCTTGGAACAGTTGAAGAGAGAGCAACTGCACGGAGAGCATTCAAATAGAAATAAGAGCTCTCTGGTGGAGTGGAAAGCAATAAACTAACGGCAACTTCCAAGTCTCCAACTGAAGTAAGCCTGATAGTAGAAAATACCAATTGAGTATATCCTCAAGGATTTATTAGAACTTTTACATTGGATAATATTATTACTCAAACTAATAAAGGAAATGTAACCCTATTTTTTCCCGAGTCAATGCATCAATAAATTATAATGCAAAGCCTATTGTTTTTGCCACAAGTCACGGACTTATAATACCTTCCAAAGAAGATTCAGATGCACAACCTCACGCTTAGAAAACCCTTAAGAGAGGAAGTGACTTGTGATGTTAAACTAAACACACTCCCAATAAAAATTGTGTTATAAGTAAATTAATGCTGGATTAACATACTCATGCACACGGTTCTGTATAGATTCTTCGTCCTCTAGAAATTCTTTCCAAGGAATGCGTTCATTTGCAGATTCCTACAACTCTTTCTGGTCAAAAGCCATCTACCTAAGCTGACCTTGGCTCTGCTAATTGAATTCCAAGCTCATTTTGACGAATATGAACGTAGTCATAGATTCAAATGCAAAAGCAACTCAGACAAATACGGAAATTTGGGACACCAAGGAGTGATCGAACTGGGGAGAACTTACCGTTGCATCCCCCCCCCCAAAAAAAAAACTTTTCTGCTAGTTTTCCTTTTGATGCTATCCTAGACAGCATAGATGTCTTATCAACCTCGGGGACTGGTTCTGATACATGTCCTTTTGATGGAGGCTTATCCAAAACCTTGCTCATCAGATTTTTGAGTGCTTGAGGCTTCTGAGGATTCACCAAACATTGCAGCAGCAAAGGCAAAACTAATGGTACAACCTTTATTCACCGCACTGGCATACAACTCTGCCCTCTTGTCATCAAGGATGCAGCCTAAAGAGGAGATAACGTTGGTAAAGGTGAGAACATCAAATGTTTGAATTTCCAAATATATGTATCTTCATGATGAAAGTACATGCAAATAAGAAGATATAGGACCTTCTTTTTGATATGGTTCCAGGATTTTCAAAAGCATCTATGGCACTGCATTGTCACCAAGAGGTGGTAAATCAATCATGTACGAACGAAGATCTCCGCTAGACGATGAAGTTCCTGGTATTAAGCCAGGCTTCTTTTTAATGGTTGAACTACTGTTATTAAACCAAGACGGCTCAACTCCCAGTTGTAACATCATCCTCAATGCCTGTAGCGATTTGATCGAACAATTGAAAGACGCGTGCAGTTTAGCCACATATCAAGCAGAGTCAAACATCATGGCCTTAAATTACCAGATAATGAGGAATAGACATAAAGCATGTTCGTATAACAAACTATAGAATTTGAAGTTACATTGTTTAGAACTAATCACAAAAGCCAATTTAAGCTTTGGATTATCATCTATCTGTGGGTATAATTTTCTAAGGGTCATTATTTTACGTGAACCTCATTGGACAAAGGGTGGAGAAAATACAAATGAATTTCTGAAAGGAACATATCCTATTCAGGCACTTTAACTATACATGACAGTATGACCATAGCACTAAAAGAAGACAAAGCCTTGATCTTCTGTTTGACATTGCTTCTTCCCTTCTCTGTTTTCACAAACTGACAAAAAGAATTATACCAGTTACTTCAAAACTGCTCGAGTGGGATATGAAGATATGCTGCAGTGGGATTCAATTCCATGACAAAAAGAAAGGGAAAAAAAACCATGAACCTAAAGGCAGGAAAGCTTCCACTGTATCTGAATATCTAAGAGAAAATAAATTTAAAAAAGCTTTTAGAGGTTTAACAGCTTTAACTCACAGAGTGAAATGCATATTTCCCGAAATGGCCAGTCATGACTATATTCTGTTCAAGACCGATCATTTCGCACAAACTTTTCCACGAAGGAAGAAAAGGAAAATCCATTTAGGAAGATGAATTATGCAGACCACACACCAAGTCTGATAATAGCGCATTGTTGTCAGGCTAGCTTAAAGATTGAAGCCTACGACAATTTAAAACTTGAGAACAAAAGCATGAAGAATATCAAATAAAAACTTTGGTTGTTTTCGATTAAAAGGCTAGTTGATGTTCAGAAATAAATAAATTCTCATGTATCCTGTTAATACACAAAGGGATGAGATTCGTCATACTTTGATTTAGAGCTTGTTTGGAACTCCATTTAAAAATAATTTTTGCGAAGTTCAAAACAAAATCTGAATTTTTTAAAATAGGTTTTAGAATAATAATTTTTATCGATTCCGAAACAAAATCTAAGTTTTGAAAAGTGGTTATGTTTAGGAAGTTATTGGTTTTTTAACACGTAAATACTAGTATAATTTAAATTCATTATTGCTCTAAATAAAAATTGATTATGATATTTAAAGGATTAATATAATATTGGACTCTTAAGTTTACCCTGATTATCATTTTGATCACTCAAAAAATAAAATGGTTCATTTTTTTTATTAAATTATAATATCAGTGTTTTGAATGGAATGGAACTCAAGGGACTAAACCCTATTGTTTTAAACTTAAGGGGTCTACACCAAAATTATAGCAAATTTGAGGAACCAAAACTTGCAATAACCCTTTTTAGAATATTCAGGTTTATGTTTCATGTTTGTCTACTGAAAAATAACAATAATATTTATTTAAATACCGTTGTTTACAGCATACAAAGGTCAATTCACTGTGTATTTCATTGAACGATGATGATTGCAAGACATTGTATGATCATGCGTCAAATGTTGGATTTTACTTTCAACAAAAGTTATAGTTAAGAACCATGTGAGATATTATGAAACTTAATGATGTTAGATATTAAAACCTGTATCAATTAATAACCAGCAAGAAGGTGGGTATTGGGCGAAGGCGGATCTAGCAACGAGTTCATGGATTTGTGTTGAGTGTTTAAAAAAGTTACACGTACGTTCAACAGTATTTTTCAGTAAAACGTTTAAAAGTGGCCAATTGCCACTTTGTTCTCAACGTCTTATTGGATTTTTTTTTCAACAAGGATGATGATGATGTGGCAAAAATAACTTAAAGTCATTTCCCAACTGTTAGTTGACTGTTAGGTTCATGGTGAAATTACACCATTTTCAATACTTCCGGGGTAACATTGCCCCTAAAAAACTTTCGGACACTCAATATAACTCGGTGGATGCTTCCAGAACAAATGTGCCCTTTAATTGATAAATAATTTCCTATAAAAATTATAATTCATGACCTTGTTTCTCTTGCAAGGTGTTAATTGAAAAACAAACTCTTCTCGTTTTATAAAAATGACATAATGCTCATACTGCTCTAAACATAAGAGTGAAACAAAAAGTTTGTTTTGGTTTTCAATGATTGATTGCAATACCTAGATTCATTTTAATTTTCAAATGTATAATTTTTTAAACCATCTCCATTAATTATATATGTTATACAGGAATTCCATTAACGTGAGTGATAATTTGAAAGAGAAAAAAAGGTTATTAAAAAAAAAC